>JADRCO010001521.1:0-18754 GCA_021464525.1 Rhizophagus sp. LPA8_4_AMF | reverse complement strand
ATGCGTTGTTTGACTCTATTATACGACATTGAATAATATCATGTAACACGTTGATCTACAAATTGGTGTTGATCAACTCGTATACCAGTGCAAATCAACGTCTACCAAACTTCCTGATGTATGATTAAGAATACAATATAACTTTGATTTGAATAGTATTTATAATATAGATAAAATTTCCATATAGTTTAATATGACAGGTAAGTCTAGGATTCCGCAATTTGATTTGACATTTGACATTTGATTTGAATTCGATTCGAATTTGACAAATTCAAATCAGCTTAATTTAATTTGATTTGAATTTGATTTGATTTGATTTGAAAATTGTTTAATTTAATTGGTCAATTTGACAAATATTTGATATTTGATTTGAATTTGATTTAAATCTAATTTGATTTGACAAATTTAAATTAGCTTTATATTCGATTTGATTCGATTTTGAGGAACCCTACAGGTAACATAATTAATAATAATAAAAGGAATAAATTAATATATATTTGTATTATTGAAAATGATAAAAATCAGTTTACAGTAATTTTAACTTGTTTAGCTGATAATAATTTTTAAATTTCTTTTTAAAATTACTATGAAACATCAGTGGTATTTAGCACCGATATCACATATTTTTATTTGTATTGCATCACTCATCCGATTTATTGATTTATTTTTTATTTACACGATTTTATTTTTTTTTGCAGTTACTTTATGTTATGTATGTCTTTTTTTCCTTCATTAATATTAATTATTCTCTCTTCTTTTCATTTTATTTCATTATTTTCACCTTTATTTTATTCTACTTCATCACTTTTATAGATAGTTCTTTTAACAGCTTTTAAAACTTTGGCATTAGTATACTAGTAAATGGTAAGTTATTTTGGATTTTTTGAAATTGAAAATTTGTTTTCTTTAGCTATCTTTTTCTTTTTTTTGGTTGGGCTTTTCACTTCTTTTTTGAGCTTTATGGAGTTTTTGTTTCTTTCTTATTATGCTATGCTGTTCCTTTTCTTACCATTTCTTCTCTTATTATTTTTTTTCAACACTGTTTCATCTTCTAACATTCTTTTTTCATTTTTACTTCATTCCATATATTCTTTTATTTCCATTTTGTCTTATATCATTATTTCTATCAACATTTTATTTTATATTACTTTTTTATCATTATTTCAAATTATACCGTTTCTTTAATTACCATTTTATCACCTAACATTTTTTGCTATTATCATTTTGTTTTATATTGCTTTTTCATTATTATTTCATCCTATATATACTGTTCTTTTCATTGCTATTTCATCTGAATTGCCTCCTATTATTCTTTTTCCATTATCATTTCATTTTGTATCATTTTATCATTATTATTTCATTTATACCATTCCTTTCATTATCATTTCATCCCATATTGTTCTTTTCATTACTATTTCGTCTCCTATTATTTTTTTTCATTACCATTTTATACTATATTGTTTCTTATTATTCTTTTTGTTCTTTATTATTCTTTATTATTCCTTATTACTCATTTTGTCTATTATTATTTATTTGATTAGGATATTTCAAAAATTAAAGATATATGCAATTTTTTAGTCATATAAAATTACATAAAGTTATACTTTAATAGGGGTTAGATAAATAAATGGAGGTCCAACTTAAGGTTATACAAATAAATAGATCACAAATTAAGCTGAAGCCATATTATAAATCACTATTAATTATTATAGATAATCCATGTAAGGGTAAAATCATAATGATCTTATTTTAATAAAAAGGTAATAATTATGATACAATACAATCATACCATAATGAAACAATCTAAAGCTATACACAACGTAAATTTTATTATCATTACGCTTTAGTTCATAAGATATTTTGAATCAGCTACTTAAAATACCTCAAAACTATATAATATTTTGTTATATACTTGAAAATAATATACGATAAATGAAGAAAAGATGATTTTAAATAGTTTAAATAAAAATAATAATAACTCTTTTATTAAAAGTTTTGAAAAAATTTGAGTAGATTTTGATTTGCTATTACAAAACTAGTAAAAAAAGACAAAACTATAAAATAAGCAACCAGTAGTCCTATTTGGATAAAAAAAACTTTGCCAATATAGAGCTAATATGTATAAGCTTAACTTTTAAAATCAGCTGTTCTTCTATGTGTGCATATTGAAAAAAATAAAAATTTGTGCAATTTTAATATGATTTTTTTTATGTAACCAATTTTATGTGACTTTAGTTCAGTCTCATGATCATTTATTCATGTAATTTTAAGTTAGATCTCCTATTTATTTATCTAACTCTTAGGTTATACAAATAAAATATTTTATTTTATGTTAAAGAGTTACACAAATAAAATAATTAAATTAGTTATATTAATACTATTAGTTAATTATAGTCACGTGATATTAGTACTGACCACCAGTAGTGATAAATAGTGAATTTTATTTCTTTTTATTTGTATTTATTTAAATTTAACAAATATTTTATTATTTAGATAATTTCAAATAATCACCCATTTGTATTTTTAAGGAAAAATAACTTCCATATGGTGAAGTTATTCTAAAAAGTGTTATCTGTTAATTTCAAGAGAATGGGTGGATAACATCAGATTTAATGAAGAAATATATTAAATTTTTTACTTAGATTACATATGGTTAAAAATCTGTTAAAAGAATCTGCTATGATATATAATTTTTTTTAGAATCATCTGAAAGAAAGTGTAAAAAACAAGTTTAAATAGCATAATTTTCACTTAACTATTATTCCTGTAGGATTAACTAGTATATGTTAACTATTGGATGTATCAATAAATATTAAATAAGCCTTTCAAAAATAATATGTGAAAAGAATAGCATAAATAGATGTGTCAAGGTGGTGCTGGTGAAACTACAGCTGGTAACTTGAAAAGAGCAAGGATCAGTAACATATACAACTGGATTAAATATTTGTGGGATGCTATTTCTAACCAAATAATCTTTAATTTATTTAAAAATATGCTATTTCAAATATATATGTTAGATGAATCTAAAGATGATATGATTTATAAAGAAATTGATAAATTAATTACAGAAATTAAAGATAAAAATTTAGATATATTAGATGGTATTAAATATCAAAATTATTGACAATTAAAATATTTATCAGTTTATTTCTCAATAAATTGTTGCAATCTTAATTTTACCACAAGTTATAAATTGTGAAACTAATAAAAATATATTTTCTATAAAAATTAAATAAAAAAAAAAATTAGTAAGGTTTTTTAAATAAAATAGTGAAGTTTTTTCTTATACCTATTATATTTTATTTTATAGTCTATATCAGTGATATGTATTTTATGCTTCCAATAGTTAAAAATTTGATTGGAAACTTCCAATTCAAATGATTTTATTAGAAAATTATACTTCTAAATCTTCTAATGATGCTTCCAATAGTGCTTTCAATCTTCTAAATACACATCACTGGTCTATATCTTAAAAATTCTACAAAAATAATTATAAAAAAATGTTAGTACTTGTTTTTTTAAGTAAATGTAAGTATTTCTCTTTTTGTACTTACAATATTTTCATTTTAGAGCTGAAGTTCGTTCTCTTTAAAGGCGTTTCTTATAAAATTTAAAAATAAATATTTAATAATTAATACTAGTAATATTTTTAAATAAAAAATCACTGGTAAAAATTTTTTTTTAAAAAAAAAATAAAAAGTGGTTTTTTTAACATATTATAAATTAATACCAGTAATTGCATAATTTCAATTTTTGTGGTGTTTATAGGAGGTGTTTATTTTTAATTTTTTACAAATATTATCACAAATTAACAGGTTGCTTATTTTTGAGAGATGCTTATTTTTACGATTTTATAGTAATTATTAAATTGTTAACCCAATAGTTTATTTTATAAACTCAAATCTAAGATTGTATAATTTATAGTAAAGTTTGAACTTATAGAATGATCTTGTATAAAATTTCTAATAAAAATCAAATGTATAAAGTTATAATAAAATTTTAAATTTGGATTTGAGTTATTTATATATTTTTCAGAGTTCTATTTAAGCCATCCAGTGATTGGATTTTTACAATCTTAGGTTTATTGGATTTATCTTGGTAAGAAGAATTCAATAGTAGTAAAACATATTTTTAGTATAGATATTGACTGAATTATTACAAAAAATGTATTTTATTATATGTTATTTATGAGTTATATAAGAGATATTCAGGGTTCTCTTTAACTAATACTTTGCAGAAAGATTTTACAATGCTTCCAAAATAATATGTAGAAACTAATAGGAAAACCTAGCATTAAAGGTATTTAAAAGCTGGCAGTTCAGATGCTAACTGTACAAAACTTTTTAGAAATACAAAAAGAGCTTAAGTTTTGCAGCTGTAAAAATTATCTTGGTAAAAATCATTCCAAGTATATGATTCTACCAAAACTGGAAGGTTAAGATTTGGATAAGTTTTAAAAGAATCCTTGAAGTTTTCATATTTAAAAAGCTACTTGCAAGCAATCCAAGTAGAGAAAAACTGAGTTTTCCTTCATTTTTCTGCTAAAAAAATGGTCAAACAATTGGTAGGTAAGAAATATAGTCAATTCACATTTGGAACTATAATATATTTTTTATAATATATTTTCATTTACATTTATTATAACAATATAGCAGCAAAATCTACATGCAATAAATATTACAAAAAATTGATAAACCAATTTTGCAATGCATATCATCCAATAATTCAAAAGGTTCAATAAAATTGGTTGCTTCCTATAGGTATTAAGAAGATTCATCTTTATTAGCAATACAAAAATAAGCTTAAATAGTTTGTAAATCATTATCTGTATTGCTAATTTATTCTTTTAGTAGAATTATTTGAATTAGTTGATAATGTTTTCTTAAAATATTAATTTAAGCTATTAATTATTTTATTTATTTATTTCAAAAAATAAAAAAATAGAAAGCTGCTTTTTTAATTTTAAGTTTACAGTTATATAAAGAACAAATTTATTTTAGAGATTGTAGAAAAAAATAATTTGTGATAGTAATAGTGATCATAAATTTCATAAATTACACAGTTCTAGGTATAACATAATAATTTCATGATCGGGAAAAAACAACCAATCTATATATTATAGATATATATTTGTAAATAGGAGACACAAGTAAGACTTACATTCTAAGTATAGATAGGAATGCTTGCTTGGTGCATACCAAGTTCTATCCGTCAATCAGCTATTTTTCCGGACTGTGATAAAAATAAACGTGATTCTTAGGTGATCATTTGACGTAAAAAAAATAAATTTCTGATCGTATAGATAGGTTAGTATTATAAATTGATTTTTATATTTTATTTAATAATAATAATTAATAATTTAACCAGTTTAAGATTCTTTTGAAAGAAAAATGAGTACTTATATATTTCGAGCGGGTGGAAATCGTCTTAGAATGACAAATGTTTACATAAGTACTGTCAAACAAGGGTTTTATTTAACTAGATCTTGTTCATACCTTACTTATAGACATATCAGACCTATAGAGAGAAATGGTAAAAGTAATTTTAGTAAACTAGTAACACCAAAAATCGCAAAATTTTTTAATATTGAAAGAAGTAACTTTTTAAGATTATACGCAACTGAAACAAACCAACCATTTAATAAAGAGAATAAAGGGAATGAAAAAAAAACCGAAAATAATGAAGAATCTAAAAATTCTGATAAAGAGAAAAGGAGTTATAATGATAGTGAAATTAAGGTTCCAAAAGGATTTGAGAATTTTTTTAATAAAAAATCACTAAGATTCAAGCAAAATGTTAAAGAGCAAGCACCAAAATCTACTCAAAATAACTATAAAAGTGAACAACAAAAACAATCTTCAAAACAACCTCAAAATGTTAAAGATTTTAGTATGCAATTAAATCTTAATACATTACTTCCACTTTTGTTCTCCGCATATATTCTGTATAAGATTACCAGTGGTGTTGATAATTCTCGCGAAATCACATGGCAGGAATTTAGAACAGCATTTTTAGATAAAGGTTTGGTGGATAAATTGGTAGTAATTAATAGGAAAAAAGTTCGAGTACATTTACATTCAAATGCTACAGGGCAAATGTATCCAAACGCTCCTTCTTTACCTGGAACAACTTATTATTTTAGCATAGGATCCGTGGAAGCATTTGAACGTAAGTTAGATGATGCTCAAAAAGAATTAGGAATTCCTTCCACAGAACGTATTCCAGTAGCATATCATGATGAAATTAGTTTGATGAATACACTATTACATTTTGCTCCAACATTGCTTTTGGCTGGAGCATTATTTTATATTACCAGAAGAGCTGGTGGTGCAGCCGGATCACAAATTTTCGGAATTGGAAAATCTAAAGCTAAATTATTTAATCAGGAAACAGAAGTCAAAGTTAAGTTTAAGGATGTAGCTGGTATGGATGAAGCTAAAGAGGAAATAATGGAATTTGTTAAATTCTTAAAAGATCCGACTGCTTATGAAAGATTGGGTGCTAAAATACCAAAAGGTGCCATTTTAAGTGGACCTCCAGGTACCGGAAAAACTTTACTTGCAAAAGCTACCGCGGGTGAAGCTGGTGTCCCATTTTTAAGTGTATCAGGATCTGAATTTGTTGAAATGTTTGTTGGTGTTGGTCCATCTAGAGTACGTGATTTGTTTGCAAACGCGAAAAAACACGCACCTTGTATAATATTTGTAGATGAAATTGATGCAATTGGGAAATCAAGGGGGAAGATAGGTCAATTTGGTGGAAATGATGAACGTGAGAGTACGTTAAATCAATTACTCGTAGAAATGGATGGGTTTGGATCTAGTGAGCATGTTGTTGTTTTAGCTGGTACTAATAGACCGGATGTATTAGATCCTGCTTTAATGCGTCCAGGGCGTTTTGATCGACATATTTCCATTGATAAGCCAGATATTAAAGGCAGAAGTGCAATATTCAAAGTACATTTAAAACCAATAAAAACCAAGGAAAATATTGGTAACCTTTCAAACAAATTAGCCGCGCTGACACCAGGATTTTCCGGTGCTGATATAGCCAATGTGTGTAATGAAGCAGCTCTTATTGCAGCTCGTTATCAAAAGGATTCAGTTACTGAGGAGCATTTTGAGCAAGCTATTGACCGTGTAATCGCAGGCTTGGAAAGAAAATCTCGTGTATTATCACCCGAAGAGAAGAAGACTGTTGCATATCATGAAGCGGGACATGCAGTTGCCGGATGGTTCCTTGAGCATGCCGATCCTTTATTAAAAGTTACAATTATTCCTCGAGGTGTTGCCGCGCTTGGTTATGCTCAATATTTGCCAAAAGATCAATATTTATATTCCACCGCACAATTATTGGATCGTATGTGTATGACATTGGGCGGAAGAGTGTCGGAACAAATCTTTTTCAATATTATAACTACAGGAGCACATGATGATTTACAAAGAGTCACCAAGTTGGCTTATGCTCAGGTTACAATTTATGGTATGAATCCAAATGTAGGACCATTATCTTTCAATAATCCTAATGATAATGAACCTCAATTCCATAAACCTTATTCTGAAGAGACTGCTAAATTGATCGATGAAGAAGTTCGTAAATTGGTAGCGTCAGCGTATGAAAGAACTGTAAAATTGCTTACAGATAAAAAAAATGATGTTGAAAAAGTAGCACAATTGTTACTATCGAAAGAAGTATTAAATCGAGACGATATGATATCATTATTAGGGAAAAGACCTTTTGCTGAAAAGAATAATTTTGAAGAATATTTTAATCCTAAAGAAAATACACCACCACCACCATCTGCTGAACAATCGCAGTCATCATCAAATGCTTAGTTTTTTAAATGATTAATGTTTAGTATATCTAAAATATATATTACTTAAATGTATGCAAATCATTTTTGCTATTAAATTATTTATCTTTGAATGTGAAGTATCTTTATGTTATAAGCCGCTGAAATTTGAGATTATCATTCCCACCTACTTTTGATTGATTTAGCTTCCCCCTACTTCATTCTATCTCCTCATTAGCTCAACTATAAAAAAAAATTATTTAGTTTCTCCTTTCTTTCTAACGTTAAGCGGAATTGTAGATTAATTTTGATTGAATTACATGTTAAATTAGATTCGTTTATGTCATTACTCACTATTATAACCTTTTTATTTTTTTTTGTGAAAAAGTGAAAAAAGAGAACTGCCAACACAAGATTCCTACATGAATAAGAGCTGTGTAATCGAAATGATCATTCTAGATATAGGTTATTTAAGCGTGATAAGCAACGAGGTGAATGAGAGAAAGGATCGTTCATTTATTTTTGTATTACACACTGGTAAATAGATACAATATACATTAATCACTTTAGCATCTTAGAGCAAGAACAATAAGAACTAACTGCTACATATATTGTTTATTCAGTTAAAACTCGTGTAAATACATGATAATTTCTCATGTATTGTTTTGTATTATTATTCATATTAACTATTATATTTTCATTCAAACTTACCATTCCAAAAAATATTTTACATAATCATCAATTAGAAGTTTACCGAAGGACACATTTTTTTAACGGGACAGTTGGAACATTTTGGGTATTGTGGGAAACATGTAGTTTGTCCAAATCCAACAAGCATCGGGTTTATTTCATGCCATAATGATCTTGGAAGCCAAGACTCTAATAACTTTACATTACAATAAAGTATTATTAACCGAAAAATTTCAACATGATATGTAAAAATATTATTGATTTCTACCTTTCGAGTGGCTTCTGGACCAGCTTTCTCTGTATTACACCAACCAAGACGATTCGTTATTCGGTGAACATGAACGTCAACACCTATGCCTTCATTTCTGATAATAAATTCGTAATATAATTTTACAAATTGATATATATTAATCTAAAATCGACTAAGATTGCTTACTGTTTCCAAGCAACTTGCATACAAAGATATGCCTGTGATTTCATATAAAATTTTTTTAGACAAGAAGTTTGTAACAAAATAACATTCTAAATTAATATAAACCATCTTTGGTCCAACTCCAGGCAATTTCTTTAACCCTTCAACAGTATTTGGTATATCACCACCATATTCTTCTTTACATATTTTAGCTGTTTGTTTAAGATATCTGAAAAAGGACCAGGTTATGAATAATTTGTTAAATAACAGAAAATAAATCTTCCGTACTTACGTGGCTTTTTTGCGGTGAAATCCTACTTTAGAAATGCATTCATCCAAGAATTTTTCATTAACCCGTAACATGCTATCTAAGTTTAATCCTCCTGGAAGTTTCTGGCGAAGATTTTGAACTGCAGCGGCAGTAACATGATCTTTGGTTTGTGAAGAAAGCATCAAAGATACAAGGGTCTGAAATCTTGATGTCTAAAATATTAGAATTTTCGTTCAATGTATATTTTTACAATATAATTTACTATAATAAATAAGCACCTGTGGTGTAATATTATCAGATGGCTCATCGGCCAACCTTTCACATCCCATTGTATCTACAGGAGCTATGATGTTTTTGCGATATTCTTTTATAGCGTTGTATACTTCTTCCCAGCCGACTGGCGGAATTGGTGGTTCCTTATCAAATCTCTTTTCTAAGGTATTCGCACTTATATTGGTCGAAGACTCTTCTGCTTCAATATTGGTATGTTTACGCGCTGTTTTATGTGTCACTGTTTTACTTAATGAAGAGGACTTGTTAAGTTTGTTTGTTTCGATAACGTTTGTTTTCGAACTGAAATATTTTGAAGTTGTTCTCGTCAAGCTCGAAGAGACGGTCTCAGCAGATTTTACAAAATCCGTTGCTAATTTATTTCTTGTTTTTGGCATTTTTTTTTAAGTGAAGGTGACGCATTCCCAAAATTTTTTTACTTTATATCAACTGTGATTGTGATGATGCAAGATCATGCAGTGTAACGCAATTGTTTTTTTGCTGATAAAAAATTTATTTTATCGCTTTTTGCTTTGTAAATAAAAATGGAGTTCAAAGATCTAGATCCTAGACTTTCTCGTGCTTTATCAAAACTTAACTTTCATAAACCAACTTTAATTCAAGCAAAAGCCATCCCGTTGGCGTTGGCGGGAAAGGATATTTTGGCGCGGGCCCGTACCGGAAGCGGAAAAACTGCTGCTTATTGTCTACCTATAGTTCAAAAGATCTTGGTCAACAAAGAAGTAAGTAGTAAGAATGTGTTACTTTCATCCGAATTAAGCTTGAGATATATCCACATCCCTTAATAACTTAGTACGCTAAAGTAGCCAACTTGCTCTGATACCCTTTTTTATATTCAAAACTAGAATTTACTGAGTGAGGACTAAATTATAATATTTTAAGTTTTCAGTTTTTTTATTCATATATTAATTTGATAAGAAGTAAATAAATTGAAAATTATTTCGATGAACTTTATACCCAGGCTTTACCAGAATCTTCTTCAGAACGTACCGCAACGCGTTCAATCATCTTAGTCCCTACTCGAGAACTTGCTGTTCAAATAACGAAATTCTTAACTGATTTATTAATATATTGCTCAAAGGATGTGAAAGTCGCCAACCTGGCTGGTAACATTCCTGTGCAATTACAAAAGTAATTTTATTTAATTTTATATTAATTGTTAATTATTTCATTTATACATTTATTCTATAATAAATTAATAATTTGTTTTAAAGTTCAATATTACTAGAAAAGCCGGATATAGTTGTCGCAACACCGAGTCGTGCATTAGCACATCTCGAATCACAAGTATGTTTGACAAGAACAAACTTTGCATAAATTAAATAACTATCATTTATACTTATAATAAATCCTTTTTAAGTCTTTAATCGTTAACAATAGTCTAGAGTCACTTGTTATCGATGAAGCAGATCTTATTCTCTCATATGGTTATGAAGAAGATCTTCAAAAGATTTTGACATATCTTCCAAAAATATTTCAAAGCTTATTGATGAGTGCAACAGTGACGAAGGTTACATAATTATATATTTTTTTTCAATTTTAATCATTACACTTCTTAATTTTACTTTTCTTCTTTCCTCTTAGGATGTTGAAAATTTAAAACAACTTTTATTACGAAATCCGGTATATAATTGTTTATCCTACATCATTATAATTTAAGTTATATCAATCAACTATCTTACTTTTCATTAAATGAAGGCTATTCTAACGCTACATGAAGAAAAGGAAGACAATCTATTAACACAATACGCTGTGAGGTATTATTATGCTCGATAGTTTTATCATTATTTTTGTTAAGATTATTATGCTTATTTTATTCTTATATTAGATGTTCGGAAATAGACAAGTTTCTTTTGATATATGTTATATTGAAACTTCGTTTAATTCATGGAAAATGCATAATATTTGTTAATGACATTGATCGATGTTATCGGCTGAAGTTATTTTTAGAACAATTCTCAATAAAAAGTTGTGTTTTGAATTCAGAATTACCCCTAAATTCTAGGTAGATAAATTTTGCATTCTAAACAATTAAAATATTATTAATAGTGATTCAACTGATTTTAATTATATATTAGATATCATATAGTACAGGAATTTAATAAGGGGGTTTATGATTATATTATTGCAACAGATGAAGGAGATTTTAAAAGTGAACAAGATACTGATGACGAATTGGACGAAGAAGAATTTGAAGGCATACAGACTATGATTATACTGTACTTTTCTTATGAACATTAGTTTACTGATAATTATTTAATTAATATAGATTCCGAATCAAATGTGGATGAAGAAGTTCAAACGAGTAAAAAATCAACATCTGAAAATAAAAGCAAGAAAAAATTGCGATTACAAAAGAAAGATAAAGAATATGGAGTATCTCGTGGTGTTGATTTTATAAATGTGGCAGCAGTTATTAATTTTGATTTTCCAACTTCAGCAAAATCTTATACTCATAGGGTAGGGCGTACTGCTCGAGCTAATCAGAGAGGAATGAGTTTAAGTTTTGTTGTTCCAAAAGAACTTGTTGGACAGAACAAGAATGTTACGTGTTCTACAGCAAAGCAGGATGAAAAAATTTATTCTCGTGTAGAGAAAAAACAATCTCTTACAAATTCTGTAATAAAACCTTATTCATTTGAAATGAAGCAATTAGAGGGATTTCGTTATCGTGTGGAAGATGCATTGAGAGCGGTTACACGTATTGCTGTTAAAGAAGCACGGTTGAAGGATGTTAAATCAGAAATATTGAATTCTGAAAAATTAAAGGTATAAATTATAATTTAAAATTTGTAATGGTATTTTATTTAAGATAAAGAGCTAATTGTTTATATATTATTTTAAGGCGCATTTTGAGGATAATCCTAATGATTTAAAAATTTTGCGTCATGATACTACAATTCATCCTGCAAGAGTTCAACAACACATGAAACATATACCTTCTTATTTAATGCCAAAAATTGCACCACCTTCTGGCGTTAGTTCTACACAAGATGATAACGAAGATTTAGGGTATATCCCTTTTCGTAAGAATCCACGAAATCCAAAACGATTATCCAAGAATCGCCGTAAGGTATTGAAATTTTTCATTAAATTATGCATTTTATCTTTTATTAAAGAAATAAATCTTAATTAATATGTAAAATAGAAACGCAAAAATGACCCTTTGAAAACTTTTAGTATTAGTGATACCTTTTCAACTAATAAAAGACAGGTAAAAATTAACTTTTTTTTAACATATATAAATAATTTGCAATAATTTTAATTTTTATTCATCAATTTTTTATAGAGGAAGAAATGATTGTAATAAAGAAATACAATGTTTTTAATATCATTATTATTTCAAAATCTAATACAATAAATGAAATATTAAAAATATTTCAATTATATATAATACATATATGAGTCCGGAAAATAAAGTCCATTTAAACTTCAAGCTTTTTGGAGTGTACGTATATATTATGTTCTTTCCATTCACCCATTCATATACTTCATTACTTCATATAACTCATTACTACTAAACACCAGTACCTCCAGTGAGTTTACTAGATACATGATTCTGATGTTTAAGTGCAGCTATACCATAACAAATTCCAGCAATAGCTAAACTTATACCAGGCAAGACGTAAAGTGCTGATTTTGTTACAAATATAAAAATCATAACGGAGAACCTGTTTTTGAGATTAGAAAAATTGTCAACACAATCAAATCTTCCTTAATTAAAGGAACATATATCTAACTTACGCTAAATATCCTATAGTTCTAATTAGGTTATTCTCAAATATCCTAATGAACGCATCACTAAAAAAACAATTCCATTAGTGAACGTAAAATTATGGGAATTTACATAAAAGGAACTTACAAATTCTGGCTTGTCGGACAGATCTAAAAAAAAAGAAATTTTATTAAAATTGAGTATCACACTTAAACCCTGATAAAAAAACTCACCTTCAAACAGAATGGTACTTCAATAAATACAAGAATAAAGGCTAAAATCCTATATAAAATCATTAGAAAATATAAGCATTTTCAAATATGGAATTATTAAGTTAGAAAAAAATACCATGCAATAATTGCAAAAACGACGAAATCAATGAAAGCAAGGCCACCGGCAAGAAAAAGGACTGAAAAATGGCAAAAAATAATAAATTAATATCACAACTAAAAAAAAAGAAAGAAAACTAACTTCTCAACAATTATGATATAAATAATTACAAGGTATAGAAAGTATACCAGCCCTTTAATAGAAATAAATAAATAAATAAATAAATAATACGTTGATGAAATATATTCAAAGAAATTTATACCTGAATTCATGTGTAACTTACCATTGAGCATAAATTGAAAAGTTTCTGGATTTGAATTCTTCTATAAAACCCATATTTTTAAAGACGTAAAGAATTATAATAATAACTGCCCGAACATTTAAATTATTCCACAATCATTATCACGTGATAAAATGTACAATTATACATTGATGAGTCATTGTTGAAAGGTCACGTGGATAATAAATCACATATTATCACGTGATAAATCACATGAAGAAGATTACGTAAAAGATTTCATCTTTCTTTCTTTCTTTTACATCTAATCAAAAATATTATAAAAATATATTTAGGGAACAATATTGAAGCTTATCAAAAGATCATTTTATGTAACATCAAGGATGGCTGTTTGTTGATTCATGTTAACATGTGGATCAAAAGAAGCACTTTTTTTAGTGGTTCAGTTCGAAATTTGTTTGTGCAAAATATTTGGCTATGTTCTTTTCTAACATAAGCCTGAGTCAAGATATTTGTAATCACTCTTGAGTAACAATTAGTTTTGTTAACTATATTTGACTAATTAAATTATGATTGGATATCATCTATCCGAAATGGGTTACAAATATGTTATCTCATGTATATCAAAAACCACACGATAATATGAACAACAAACAAAACTTACATTGTTTAAATCTAAAATTAATTGTTTATTTGTATTTTTAATAAAGGTTTAAAAAAAAAATCTTTTTTATATATATTTTTTTTATAACTTTATTTTTTTTTTTTACTTGATCTAAACAAATTTGGCAACTAACAACATCACTTTCCAATTAGCAAACAATTTTTTGGTTGAACGATTACGATCAATTTTTGAAAAAAAATTTTTTTTTTAATTTTAATAAAAAAAAAATTTAAAAAAAAAAAAAAAAAAAAAAAAAAAATATTATGCTCTAACAAATAAAAATTAATTTTAGTATTATTATTATTTACGTATTATTTTATAATTAATTGCTTTGATGCTTTTTTTACTTATAATTAAATTTCCTTAATTTTGTATAGACAAGATTAAATCACAACTAAATAAATGATCAATTTCGAAAAAAAAAAAATAATAATTTTTTTTCTTTTTCTT
Source organism: Rhizophagus sp. LPA8_4_AMF (assembly GCA_021464525.1). Classification (NCBI taxonomy): domain Eukaryota; kingdom Fungi; phylum Glomeromycota; class Glomeromycetes; order Glomerales; family Glomeraceae; genus Rhizophagus; species Rhizophagus sp. LPA8_4_AMF. The sequence goes on along the minus strand of JADRCO010001521.1, from coordinate 3,901 downwards.
TTTCCTTTTTTTTTTGAGAATTATAATTAATTTCATTAGTTATAATTAAAAGGTTGTATCTACATTTTACAATTTGTAAATTGTTCTTTCGGTCGATATTCATAAAAATCTTAAAAAATATTTTTGGTAAAACTATAAAAAAGGGAAATGATAAAAAATTTTATGGCGTAATATATGAACGGTTTTGTGGATCGATCACCACGTTAATAAAAAATAATAAATAAATAAATAAAAATGTCCTGGTCGTTTCTTAGTATCGTTATTCGAAAAAAAAGGCGAGAAATTAGAAAGTAAAGATTATAAAACGAATTACGGAATAATCGGCAGTTATTTTGTTGATCTACGGATATATATCTTGCTTTTTTTTCGCCCAATCGTAAATAAAAATCGAATATGAAGGTGATGGAAAAAAAATATGAAATGTGAATCTAGTTACAAAAAGAAAAAAAATTTACAATAAAAAAAAAAATAAAAAAAAACGAATTATGTTCTATATTAAAAGAGGATTATAATTTTTTAAAAAAAATTTGATTTTTTTTGGTACGGCATATTATAGAAATTTAAATATCTGTTCAATGCCGAATAATAACCCAAATCCAACAATTATATTTGTGGTTAATCTCTTTGTCTCGTTATTACATAGGAGAATATTCTTCCCTAAAATAATGAGAAAGACATTGAGAAGAAAAAAAATAAATGAAAAGAAAAAATATGTATAATTTAAAAAAAAAAATAAAAAAAAAAAAAAAATTTTTTTTTTTTTTTTTAAAAAAAATTTTTTAAAAAAGAAAAAAAAAATAGAATGAATAAGAAAAAGTGCAATTTTATCCAAAAAAAAATCTGTTCTCTCTTTATGAACAGATTCCCAACCCACTAAATCCACTAACAACATATCCAGTTCCACAAGACGATTCACTTTCATGACGATTAGGAGAAATAGTTGGTGGTGAAGAATTGTAAGCCGATTGTGAATAACCAACAGGTGGTGTCGTATTACCAATGCTTGGAGTGGAATCACTAGAAATAGTATTTGACTCTATACCTCCATCAACATCTTGTTGAGTTGGAGAATGAAAAGGTGAAGTGGTAGGTGAAGCATGAATGGTAGGCGTAGAAATGCCTGGATAAAATTATTAAAAGTTGACATTGAATATATTGAAATGATTTACTACTGTTGATCGAACATTTTAATACTCACCAAAAACATCAACTGGTGGTGTGGCGGGATGAGGTTGATAATTTTCATTTTCTAAATGTGACGTATTATTACTATAATGCTTTTGTTGCCAAGCAGAAGTTGTAGTAGTTTCATGACCGTTAAATGGCCAAACATCTTCATCATTATTAAGTAGTTCAGCACAACCTGATCCTTGATCCTTTCCAAGTACAGGAAATGGATTATAATCAACATAATGATTAGGTGAATGTACAGGAGTTCCTTCACTGTCAATTAATGGGGATGTTATATTTGTAAATTGTCCTAGATCAACATTTGGAGATTCATCAGGTGTTTGACAGAGAGGAGAAACTGTTCCGTGAGGTGGACTCGGAAAAGGTGTAGTAATTTGTGTTAAGAATCCGTTTGTAGCAGCTGTACCTGGTGACATATGTAGAGTAGTACCATAGGACAAGTTCTGGAATTGATCATTATTAAAACGAGACGAGGTTATTTTCATACAATTATCAGCAGAAGGTAATAATGAGGTAGGTGATGATGTCAATTCGGAAATTGGTAAAGATGATTTAATAATTGGGGGAGATAATATCGAAGGAAGATTATTGGAACTAGTGATGATAAAATTGTGGTTGTGGATAGGACTGTTGTTGATTATGTTACCGACCTTACTTCCAGCACCAAAATTAGATAATGTAAACATTGAATCATGCGTTTGTTGATGATGATGTTGATGATGTTGCTGTTGTTGTCCATTTTCAGGACTAGACCAATAATCCATCATTGATAAACGATGTGAACTACAAGTATTTGCATGATCTTGTAATACTTGTAATGCAGTAAATTGCGAATATCGTTGAAATAAAACAACGATCTTATCATAATGTTGTTCAGCAACTTGACTCGTTTCCTCGTTACCTCTAAATTTATTTAAAGCATGAATCATTCCAGCTTGAAGCAAACACCAAGTGGTACAATTAAGGAATCCCCTAAAAGGAGTAGAAGCTGTACGAAGGATCTTCTCTCCAATAGGGGTAACTTGAGCGGCAGATTGGGTACACTTGAGTAAAGATTCAAAATTAGCTATATACCTCCTATGTAATAGGATAATAAATGAGTGATATAGCATATGTAAATGGGTTGATTGCGTGGAAAATTTATTAGAATTTCCAATAAGTGTATCCGTTGATTGAAGAGGCAAGTGATAAGCCCATGTATGAATTTGCTCCTCAAAATTTGCAACAATATTGTCTTGATTATAAGGAGAAGCGGATAGTTTTGAAGAAAAATTATGTTTTAATAATAAATGTAACATCCTGGTAAATCTAACTTGATGAACAAACTCATTAATAGCACCATTTGATTTTAATTCAGGTTCGTCAATATCAATATCAGGTTCAGGAATAGTACATTCATCTTCCTCGATATTACTAGCTTTTCCAATACCACAACAAACTAATACATCCACCATAAAAAGAGACCACCATAATCTTTTTCTTAAATTTTTATGAGAATTATCAAGAAGTGGATCCTCACAATCTTTATTTAATTCTAATTCAAGAGCCATCCTATTTGCCATCCCAATATACATCCACCTACGAAAATATCCTGGTGAAATACCAGAACGTCTTGTATTATGTTGTTGATAAATTGACATAAGAATAAGGGCAGCTATAGTAGACATTCTAGGAGCATCCATAAAATCATCAAGCAAAGTACGAGCTCTATCAAAATAAATCCATCCACCTGTTTCATGAGTTTCAGGATCGGATCGTACAGATGGACGTTCAGAAAATTCAGCCGAAACGGCAAACATAGCATTAAGTAATAAAGGAGATGGTGGATCATTAGCATTTTCCCTTTGTTGAAGGAAAAGATTTTTATTGAGAACCGGAACATAAATATGAACATTAGCCCAATAAAGTGCTAATAGATGCTCAATAACATCATTATTTGGCATAACTGGATTATCGATTAAAGGCAGTTTTGGTTCCGGTTTAGCAACTGATATGGAATTACTTTGCCAATTTGCGGCTGTAAATTTATTTATTTATTTTTTTTTTTAAAATAAAACAAGAAATAATAAGATTTATATTAAAATGGAGCCGATCAACGTAATACGAGATGAATATGGTAATAAAAAAAAAAAAATTCATACATTGTGGAGTAGTAGTCATAATTGGATTTGGATTGAAAATTCCTTGAGTGGAAGGAGCAGAACGACGAGAAGGAGGTAAATTTGGAGGTAATTGTTCAACTTCTTCAATAGGACGTTTTCCACGACCTGAATTGGAGGATTGTCTAGCGGAAGTACCAGTTTGTTGAGAAGACACGTTAAGAGAATTAGAATTTGTTGATTGGGAAGATGATTGATTGTTTCCAGAACCGTTACTGCTTCCACCATTATTGTTATCATTATTTTCATTATCATTTCCGTTCCTGCTCGGCTTCCTCGGTTGTCTTTCGATTTTAACGTATGTACAAGCTGTAGCGTATTTCTTACAATTTGCACAAGGGTTTCTTCCATCACATCTTATCTTGCGTTGACGGCAAAAAGAACATGCCATCTGAACCCGTTGACGTTTGATGAAAAAGGGATCATCAATCCATACAACGGAAGAATAGCTCATTTCTTTTAAATTTTTATCGTTTCCTATCAGATAGATAAATAGATAGATAAAAAAAAAAAAAAAAAAAAAAAAAAAAAAAAAAAAAAAAAAAAAAAAA
>JADRCO010001520.1:0-18756 GCA_021464525.1 Rhizophagus sp. LPA8_4_AMF | reverse complement strand
ATATAGAAAAAGCCTTCTATTGGTATCAAAAAGCAGCAGAAAATGGAATTACTGAAGCAATGTCTACTATAGCTTTATATTATAAAAAAGGAGAAGGAACAGAAATTAATTTAGAAAAAGCCTATTATTGGTACCAAAAAGCAGCAGAAAATGGTTGTGAAGAATCAATGTTTAATTTAGCTTTATGTTATGAAAATGGAGTAGGAACAGAAATTAATTTAGAAAAAGCCTTTTATTGGAATCAAAAAGCTGCTGAAAATGGTTTTACTGATGCAATGTTTAATTTAGCTTTATGTTATAAAAACGGAAAAGAAATAGAAATAAATTTAGAAAAAGCTTTTTATTGGTGTCAAAATGCAGCAGAAAATGGAATTATTGATGCAATGTTTAATTTAGCCATATGTTATGAAATTGGAGAAGGGACAGAAGTGAATATAGAAAAAGCCTTCTATTGGTATCAAAAAGCAGCAGAAAATGGAATTACTGATGCAATGTGTAATTTAGCCATATGTTATGAAATTGGAAAAGGGACAGAAATGAATATAGAAAAAGCCTTCTATTGGTATCAAAAAGCAGCAGAAAATGATAATGAAGTAGCAATGTATAATTTAGCCTTATTTTATAAAAATGGAAAGGGAACAGAAAATAATCTAGAAAAAGCATTTCATTGGTATCAAAATGCAGCAGAAAATAATTTTGCTGATGCAATGTTTAATTTAGCTTTATGTTATAAAATAGGGGAAGGAACAGAAATGGATTTAGAAAAAGCCTTTTATTGGTATCAAACAGCAGCAGAAAATGGTTGTGAAGAATCTATGTATAACTTAGCTTTATGTTATGAAAATGGAGAAGGAACAGAAATTAATTTAGAAAAAGCCTTTTATTTGAATCAAAAAGCTGCTGAAAATGGTTTTACTGATGCAATGTTTAATTTATCATTATTTTATAAAAACGGAAAAGAAACAGAAATAAATTTAGAAAAAGCATTTTATTGGTGTCAAAATGCAGCTGAAAATGGAATTATTGATGCAATGTTTAATTTAGCCATATGTTATGAAAATGGAGAAGGGACAGAAATGAATATAGAAAAAGCCTTTTATTGGTATCAGAAAGCAGCAGAAAATGGAATTACTGATGCAATGTGTAATTTAGCTATATGTTATGAAATCGGAAAAGGGACAGAAATGAATATAGAAAAAGCCTTCTATTGGTATCAAAAAGCAGCAGAAAATGATAATGAAGTAGCAATGTATAATTTAGCCTTATTTTATAAAAATGGAAAGGGAACAGAAAATAATCTAGAAAAAGCATTTCATTGGTATCAAAATGCAGCAGAAAATAATTTTGCTGATGCAATGTTTAATTTAGCTTTATGTTATAAAATAGGGGAAGGAACAGAAATGGATTTAGAAAAAGCCTTTTATTGGTATCAAACAGCAGCAGAAAATGGTTGTGAAGAATCTATGTATAACTTAGCTTTATGTTATGAAAATGGAAAAGGAACAGAAATGAATTTAGAAAAAGCCTTTTATTGGTATCAAAAAGCAGCAGAAAATGGAATTACTGATGCAATGTTTAATTTAGCTAATAGTTATGAAATTGGAAAAGAGACAAAAAAGGATATAAAAAAGGCTTTTTATTGGTATCAAAAAGCAGCTGAACATGGGAATGAAGCAGCAATGTATAATTTAGCCTTATTTTATAAAAATGGAAAAGGAATAGAAAATAATCTAGAAAAAGCTTTTTATTGGTATCAAAAAGCAGCAGAAAATGGTTGTAAAAAAGCAATAAATATTTTAGCTGGATACTATGGAAAAAAAACAGAAATGAATTTAGAAAAAGCCTATTATTGGTATCAAAAAGCAGCAGAAAATGGAATTACTGTTGCAATGCTTCATTTAGCTATATGTTATGAAATTGGAGAAGGAACAGAAAAGAATATAGAAAAAGCCTTCTATTGGTATCAAAAAGCTGCTGAAAATGGTGATGAAATGGCAATGTTTTGTTTAGCTTTATATTATGAAAATGGAGTAGAAAAAGGAATTTATTTAGAAAAAGCCTTTTATTGGTATCAAAAAGCAGCAGAAAATGGTTTTACTGATGCAATGTTTAATTTAGCTTTATGTTATAAAAATGGAGAAGGGACAGAAATGAATTTAGAAAAAGCCTTTTATTGGTATCAAAAAGCAGCAGAAAATGGAATTACTGATGCAATGAATAATTTAGCCATATGTTATAAAGATGGAAAAGGAACAGAAATGAATTTAGAAAAAGCCTTTTATTGGAATCAAAAAGCAGCTGAAAATGGTAATGAAGTAGCAATGTATAATTTAGCCATATGTTATAAAGATGGAGAAGGAACAGAAAATAGTCTAGAAAAAGCCTTTTATTGGTATCAAATAGCAGCAGAAAATGGAATTACTGATGCAATGCTTAATTTAGCCATATGCTATAAAAATGGAAAAGGAACAAAGAAGAATATAGAAAAAGCCTTATATTGGTATCAAAAAGCTGCTGAAAATGGTGATGAGATGGCAATGTTTAATTTAGCTCTATGTTATGAAAATGGAGATGGAACAGAAATAAATTTAAAAAAAGCCTTCTATTGGTATCAAAAAGCAGCAGAAAATGGAATTACTGATGCAATGTGTAATTTAGCCATATGTTATGAAATTGGAGATGGAACAGAAAAGAATATTGAAGAAGCCTTTTATTGGTTTCAAAAAGCAGCTGTAAATGGTAATGAAGTGGCAATGTTTAATTTAGCTTTATCTTATAAAAATGGAGGAGGAACAGAAATGAATCTAGAAAAAGCCTTTTATTGGTATCAAAAAGCTGCTGAAAATGGTTGTGAAGAATCAATGTTTAATTTAGCTTTATGTTATGAGAATGGGGAAGGTACAGAAATAAATTCAGAAAAAGCCTTTTATTGGAATCAAAAAGCAGCAGAAAATGGTTTTACTGATGCAATGTTTAATTTAGCTTTGTGTTATGAAAATGGAGAAGGAATAGAAAAAAATAAGGAAAAAGCCTTTTATTGGTATCAAAAAGCAGCTGAAAATGGTAATGGAAGAGCATTGCTTTGTTTAGCTTTAAATGAAGTAGAAACAGAAAAGAATTTAAAAATAACCTTTTATTGGCATCAAGAATCAGCAGAAAATGGTTTTGTTGATGAAATGTTTAAGTTAGCATTATGTTATAAAAATGGAGAAGGAACAGAAATGAATTTAAAAAAAGCCTTTTATTGGTATCAAAAAGCAGCAGAAAATGGTTGTGAGAATGCAATGTATTGTTTAGCCATATGCCATGAAAATGGAGAAGGAACAGAAAGGAATATAGTAAAAGCCTTTTATTGGTATCAAAAAGCAGCAGAAAATGGTTTTATTGTTGCAATGAATAATTTAGCTATATGTTGTAAAGATGGAAAAGGAACAGAAATGAATTTAGAAAAAGCCTTTTATTGGTATCAAAAAGCAGCAGAGAATGGTTATAAAGAAGCAATGAAAACTTTAGCTATATGTTATGAAAATGGAGAAGGGATAGAAAAGAATAAGGAAAAAGCCTTTTATTGGTATCAAAAAGCAGCAGAAAATGGAATTACTGATGTAATGTTTAATTTAGCCATATGTTATGAAATTGGAGAAGGGACAGAAATGGATTTAGAAAAAGCCTTTTATTGGTATCAAAAAGCTGCTGAAAATGGTAATGAAAAGGCAATGTTTTATTTAGCTTTATATTATAAAAATGGAAAAGAAACGGAAATAAATTTAGAAAAAGTTTTTTATTGGTATCAAAAAGCAGCTGAAAATGGTTATGAAAATGCAATAATTTGTTTAGCCACATGCTATAAAAATGGAGATGGAACAGAAAAGAATATAGAAAAAGCCTTCTATTGGTATCAAAAAGCTGCTGAAAATGGTAATAATGTAGCAATGTATAATTTAGCCTTATTTTATAAAAATGGAAAAGAAACAGAAAATTATCTAGAAAAAGCCTTCTATTGGTATCAAAAAGCAGCAGAAAATGGAATTACTGATGCAATGTTTGATTTAGCTTTATGTTATAAATATGAAGAAGGAACAGAAATGAATTTAGAAAAAGCCTTCTATTGGTATCAAAAAGCAGCAGAAAATGGAATTATTAATGCAATGCTTAATTTAGCTTTATGTTATGAAATTGGAGAAGGAACTGAAAAGAATATAGAAAATGCCTTTTATTGGTATCAAAAAGCTGCGGAAAATGGTAATACAGTGGCAATGTTTGGTTTAGCTTTATGTTATGAAAATGGGGTAAAAACAGAAAATAATCTAGAAAAAGCCTTTTATTGGTATCAAAAAGCAGCAGAAAATGGTTTTACTGATGCAATGTTTAATTTAGCTTTATGTTATAAAAATGGAGAAGGAATAGAAATAAATTTAGAAAATGCCATCTATTGGTATCAAAAAGCAGCAGAAAATGGTTGTAAAAAAGCAATGAATAATTTAGCTGCATATTATGGAAGAGGAACAGAAAATAAGGAAAAAGCCTTTTATTGGTATCAAAAATCTGCTGAAAATGATGATGAAATGGCAATGTTTAATTTAGCCTATAGTTATGAAATTGGAGAAGGAACAGAAAAGAATGAGGAAAAAGCCTTTTATTGGTATCAAAAAGCAGCAGAAAATGGTAATACTTTTGCAATAATTAATTTAGCCAGTAAATATTATTATGGAGAAAGAATAGAAAAGAATATGAAAAAATGGGTTTATTTGAATCAAAAAGCATCAGAAAATGGGTTTGAAAGAGCAATGCTTAATTTGGCCTATAGTTATAAAAATGGAGAAGGAACAGAAAAGGATTTACAAAAAGCCTTTTATTGGTTTCAAAAAGCAGCAGAAAATGGAAATACTAATGCAATGTTTGATTTAGCCAAATGCTATGAAAATGGAGAAGGGACAGAAATGAATTTAGAAAAAGCCTTTTATTGGTATCAAAATGCAGCAGAAAATGGTTTTATTGATGCAATGTTTAACTTAGCCTATAGTTATGAAAATGGAAAAGGAACAGAAAATAATTTAGAAAAAGCCTTTTATTGGTATCAAAAAGCAGCAGAAAATGGTGATGAATATGCAATGAATAGTTTAGCCATATGTTATGAAAATGGAAAAGGAACAGAAAAGAATTTTGAAAAAGCCTTTTATTGGTATCAAAAAGCAGCAGAAAATGGTATTAAAGAAGCAATGCTTAATTTAGCTACATGCTGTGAAAAGGGAGAAGGAACAGAAAAGAATTTGGAAAAAGCTTTTTATTGGCATCAGAAAATAGCAGAAAGTTTTAATAAAGTAAGTTCTAATAATATAATGGAATTATGTGATGAATGTAAACAACCATATATTCATTATCAATGGTGCCAGTAATACTAAACAATTACAACAAAATTTTTCAAAGTGGACTAGTAAAAATAAATTTATTGACAAGAAGCCACAACTAAATGCCAAAAATAGTTATGAAGTTTTAGAGTGGATACCATATAATAAGTTATCATGTATTAGTTATTATGATAAAGGAGGATTTAGTAAAATTTATAAAGCTGTCTGGTCAGATGGACCTATTTTTAGTTGGAATTATGACAAACAGCAATGGAATAGACAAACTGATTATGAGGTCATTCTTAAAACACTTAATAATTCATTAAGTTTAAATAGTGAATTTCTGGATGAGGTATGGTATTTCTATTTAATAGCAAATTTTATTTTCTTCTAAGATCTAAAAATTTTTTATTATTTATAGTGGAAATATCATTATAATTGTCAGAAAAAATCATTTTCAAAATTTATTCAATTCTTTGGAATTACCCAAGATCCAAATAATTTAAATTATATAATAGTAATGAGTTATGCAAAAAAAGGAAGTTTGAGAAAATGTTTATCTGATATAATTAAATTTAAGTGGCAAGACAAGTTACAATTATTGAAAAAAATTATATTAGGACTTAAAGTAATTCATGAATCAAATTTAACTCATGGTGATTTTCATGATGGTAATATTTTAATGTCAGATAATCATAATGAGTTATTTATTATTGATTTAGGATTAAGTAAACCTATAAGTGATTTACAAGATTCTGACAATGATAATGAAATTTATGGAGTTTTGCCTTATATGGCGCCTGAAATATTAAGAAGAAATCCTTATACTCCAGCAAGTGATATTTATAGTTTTTCAATGATAATGTGGGAATTTACATCGGGTATCCCTCCATTTAATCATGAACGTGATCTTAACCTTGCTTTAAGTATTTGTGAAGGGAAACGTCCTGAAATTAAAAAAAATACTCCAAATTGTTATGTAGATTTAATGAAAAAATGTTGGGATTCAAATCCTTCTGATAGGCCAACTATAGTAATGATTGAAAATATTTTATCTAAATGGATCAAATGTATTAATGAACATTATGAAATAAACAGGGATGAAAATAATACTACCATGTTAGCGAAGCATACTGATGATCAATTGAAAAATAATATGTTGGAATTTGTAGAAGCAAACAAAGTTAATGTACAAGAACAAGCAAACAGTTCTAATATACAATCTCATCCACAATCTCATCCACAAACATATAACACAAGTCATGAATTCTCTGAAATTTTAGTTCAAGAAGGGTCTGATGAGTCTCAGTGTTGGGATGAATATAAAATTTGAAGATTAACACCGTAATTCTGTTATTTGCTATTGAGCATTAATTAGAAGTCTTCATTAGTTATTGAGTTTGGAAGCTATCTAAAGTAGAATCAAGCCATCCGTTAAAGGTGTAGAGTTAGAGTTGTTGCAGCAACAGTAGTAACGGTACTCAAGAATTCAATGATGAGGTGATCAGATGAAAGATAGAATATAATATCATACAGATTAGCTTTATGGACAATAAACTTTTATCTTTGAAATTTATATCTAAATTTTATAATTCTTCATATATAAATAGTACTTTAAACTGCTGAGTAATTTTCTTTATTATTGTGCAACATTTAATGGGTAACGTACTTAGCAAATATCCAACAAAAGTTACAATAATTATATAAAGCTTAGCCCATTACTATATAAGACTTATAATATATTTTCATAAGATTTGTATTTTATTTTTAAAATTTAAAAAAATAAATATTTATATAAGCATTATATTATGGTTTTATAAGAGTTGCAAGTTTTATTATAAAAGCCTATATATTTATTTTTGATATGTGAATAATAAAATAAAAGTTTCAGCCTAAACTAACCTTTCTTACCTAACCCTAAGATACTCCAACGTCTACGTTATCTTCAAGGACAAGTATTTTCGCCTAAAGCTCTAAACCAACTTTCCTTACCTTAACCATAAGATACTCCAACGTCAATGTTATCTTCAAAGATAAGTATTTCAGTCTAAATAACTTTCCTTACACTAAGATACTCCACTCCAAAGATGATTGCTTGAGAATATAATGAAATTTTATAGATGTTAATTCATAAGAGTAAACCAAATTCTTTTAAATTAATAAAATTAGAGTAATTATTTTATTAAAATAGAATGTAATATTAATTTAACAATAAGGGTTATTCAATTTCAATTTATTAAAATACATTAATTTAAAACAAATTATTGTCAATAATGAGTGCTATCAGTACGCCCCTTCTATGTTATGTTAATGGCATGGTTCACTTATTTTGATAATGTTTAACGTTTTCACCTAATTTATTAATAGGATTATATGACTTCCTTACTACTTTATAATACAGACTAGTTTTTGCTCTTCTAGAAAGGAAGATAGCATTAATTAGTCAAAATAACATTTGCAATTTAGTTTATTGAACTGGTATTATTGCTTGGTGATATTTTGCGCCATATGTAACAAAATCACATGCTCCAAAATCACATGCCCGAGCTTTTTTTGATGGTGTTACTGGGGAAGATTTCGATCATGCTAAAGAGAGCGTGACTGCTGATCTGCTATATGATATCATTGTTAACGCAGATTGCATCTCCACTTTTTCCAAATCTATATTAATAAATTAGAGTTTATATTAAAATTTAGTTACGATTTTGTAGTAAATAACTTCTTAAATCTATGTTCCATTTGACTTAATACAAGCATATAATTTCCGTTTGAAGGATTTTGAGTTAAGCCATAACATTGAACGATACCCGTCCATTTATTACCAATAGTTAGGTGCGACTTTGCCTATTAACATAATTAAATTTGAATTTATCTTTTTTAAAAAAAAATTAAAGGAAATACCGTACAGTTCCGAAATTAAGCAAACTTTAATTCGTAACTGTACAGTAATTGTACTTTTAAAATATATACCTCTTCAAACCAACTTCTCTTAGCACTTTCAACACTTTCTAAATCTTTAAGAATTACACTCTCTATTCTATTTCGTTTTAACCTTTTTTCTTCCGAGTTCCATTCTATAAAATGCCCATTAATCCATTTGCTAAATATATATTAGAGAATCCTCCTTTAGTGAAATACTTAACATCCTGAAAATCATTGTATGGAATTCACTCAATTATTTTATTTGGGCCAATAGTTTTCATTTGACATTTCTTTATTACATTATCAATTTTATCATTATTTGATATCAAAACAGAAAATTTTTCTTTTAAATAATTCTGAACACAATGCTTACAATATGAAAGTGCTAAACGTTCTTTTTACAGTTATCACAAATTCTTTTTATTCCATCATTAGAGATAATTTTATCATATTCATAACGTTTACTTAATATTCTTATTGACTCTTTTTTTTCATCTGGATTAAGAGATTTATCTTCATTTATGGTTTTTTCCATCTTTCGTCAAGATTTTTATGAATATTATAATCTGATAAAGTATACGCTCTGTTAAAGGCATTAATAATTTTAGACATTCAAGCTAATTATACACGTATTAACCGATTTACTGTTTCGCTTTGTTAAAGATCAATAATTTTTAATATGCTTATACGTGGTATTGACTGTATATTTATAATTTTTTTTTTTGCTAAGATTGTAAGTCAATTTATTATAGTATAAAGTAAATAGACATAAACCATTGATACAAAAAAATACAAACTAAAAAGAACTACTGGCTCCCCTATTTAGTAAACTACCCGCCTCATCAGCGTATAGCGGCGGTAAATCCCTACTGTTTGGTTAGTAATTACGTCATTTAACGGGCATTTTAAAGGATATTTAACGGATATTTCCAATGTTCCTAAAAAAATCGCTGATTATTATAACAATTATTTAATTATAATTAATGAAAGTCAACTAAATACCTTTTTTAATTGAAAAGTATATAGTTTTCATACCAGATAAAATTTTATAATATAATAGTCCATAAGGTGTATTAGAAATAGTGGTTATAATCATCAAATGATTATTCGCTCGTGTAATTCTAATAATATAGTATAGTCAAAAAATCATTTGACAGATGTAATGCAAGTAAATATCAGTTAGAATTATACTATAAAAGGAAATTCAAACTTGAATTTATTTCTGAACTGTTCTATTCCAATCACTGAAGTGTTGAAGTCCACCATAAGGAAATTATTCTATATATAGATGATAATTCAATTTTTTTATCGGACGATTCGATAAGCAAATATTGTACAGTACATTATAAGATTGCTATTAAAAAATAATACATGCTAAAAACTCTGTGATAATTACTTTGTAGTTTAAATAAAGTAAATTACGATAAATAGTTACTTCATTATATAAACATGATATGGCACAAATTAATTTATATGAAAATTATATTTACCGTAAGTAAAAGTATGAAATTGAAGTTTTACTTTAAGAGGATCAAAATCGGCATACTTCATCACTATCAAATAAATTGTATATTACATTGAAATATAAATTTAATGATCAGTATATACATCATAATTTATATCTCATGAACAATTAGTAACGTCGTCAAAATTAAAGAAGAATTTCAAAGTAAAATATTGTTCTGAATTTTCTAATTTGCACAATAAACTTCTTCGAATCTTCCAGTACAAATTTTCTGAAAATTACTAAGATGTTTGTATTCATAATATCTAAAAAAAAAATCTATAGAAATAGCTTCCTCAATTAATCAATTCATTTTCGGTTTGCATTTTGATTACTATTATAGAATGATCTTGAAATAAAATGTCGTACAAATAAAGCCACATGGCCTTGCAATGTCGAGATCATAATCACATACGCAGTAATAAATGTGGCTTTAAAGCATTTATTACGTAATATCATTTTTTATTTTTATTTTTATAGGTAGATTATTAAATATTTAAAAAAAAATTATTTTACAATACAGTTAACAAGTTAACGAGAGGTCTGTCAATAATTATAAGAGAATATACTGTATTTTTGTTGCCTTTTAACTTATTGAATTTTTTTCAAAATAATAAAAAATAATAATTATTTATTAATATCGGATAATTGTTATCGAAGGAAATTTAACGGGATGATAAATTATAAATGGCACTCGATATCACTCGTAGATTAATGTGCTTACATTCCAAAAAAGTAATTCATGGAAATTTTGTAAGTAAAATTTATTTAAATTTAAATTTTTTAGTTTATCTAATATTTTAATTAATCTTTAATATTAAAGCAATTGCGTAACATTGGTTAATAATAGTATGATAAATTGATAATGATAAGTTTGATACCGGATTTTAGATTATCCAATCAAGTGGCAGAGGTTACAACCGATTATCTGATTATACAGTTTATATTGAACCTCAGTTACTCAGTATCTTCTCAATCCAAGTTATTATATTTTGTAGTTTAGGCATTTTTTTGTAAGAATTGACAAGTGGACGTCCCCATTTTTTATTACTATAATAACTATACACAAAGGAATTTGGTTTGGCTCAAGTAGAAAATAACTTCTAAATGAATAGAGAGGAATCAGTCGCAAATAGGCTATCGGAATATCTATAACTTTTGTCAAAAGTGTTGACAAGTTGATTTATACCTGAGGCCTGAAATTAATTAAGTTTATGAAATTTATCTCAACTGGAATTACAATCTAATATTAACGAAAAATTCTAACATTCAAGTAATATACAGTAAAATTTATTTTCGATTTATAGTGGTAGGTAAAGATTAATCATCATTACCATATACAGCGAATATTACTCTGGAAATATTTAAAGCTCAGCGCAATAAATAATCAGATAATTTAAGTTGAATCATGAGATAGTCATTTAAAATAGACACGATATAATTCCAAGCTACAAGGGGTTATAGTTGAAGACGGAGAATTAAAAGTGATATGAAAAACAACCTTTAGTATATACGTCTATTAACTCTGAAAATAATGACTTAAAAATAGATACATGCGTTAATTTTCCAGTTGCAATAATCGTTTATAATGTCAATTTGTTAGAATTCTTTTAGAGTATACAAATAATGAAAGGAAATTATATGAATTGCATTGTGATTTTCTTTTTAGCCGGTGGTAAATTATTTGTCAGAGATTTTAATTCAGCGACTTGATATTTTAAAGCTCTTTATTGTTATGTATACTATATAATTCAGCTAAATATTCTCTAGAAATCCAATTCAGAAATTTATTCACTTTGAATTTTTTGCCAAAATTAGTAAAATTAGACGAGGAAAAAATAAATACTCATAACAATTATATGAATAATTTGTATCAAAAAATGGTTAGCATAATTTCTTATGATGACGTTATTCTCTTTTCTCGATTAAAAGGTACTATACCATTATTAAACAGTGATCTTGATGTCTGTAAAGAAAAATAACCTGAAGTTGTTAATTTAATAGAAAGGCTAAGTTTAGACGAGTGGGTTGAAAATGCAGTAAAGTAATAATTTAATTAGTTGGACATTAGAATTCAATCTTTTTCAAAGATTAATAATTAATAAATATGACGAAATAGAAAATTCCTGTTGACGTCATTGAAATTCCTAAAGTTAATTTAAATAATAAATCATCAAACAAAATTAGAATTTACTTTAATTTAAATATATTTTTTAATTAAAGATTTAAACATTTTTCCATTTGTTAAAAATGATAAAATTTATAAAGGTTATAATCATGTTCTAATCAAATGCGAGAACTATGAAATTCTTTTAATTACGAATAATATGAAACCTATAAAAGAATTCGAGCAAGCCATAGAAAAAGCACTTGATAGTATGCTGCCATTAAAAGCTTTACAAACGTGCAATGATGAATATGGTCATTTATTTTCACGAAAGAATTGTATTTGGAAGGTCTTCTATAAATGTTTTTACAAAACATTTCTTCACCCAATATATTTGATGATGCTAATGATATTAATGAATTATTCAGATCGATAGATAATAAATTTCTTAACAAAAAATGTGATTTATATATTTGATCAAAAATACAAAAGTTGTTGAATTTGATAATATCACTCCTCTATAGTTTATAGAATTATAAATTATAATGACAGGAATTGATAATTTATGAGAACTACAAACGTATTTCGTGTAGATTTTTGAATTATTATTAGAAAGTGAAGATTATGAAGTATTTGGATTAACAATCTCGGAAAATAATATAAAATTAGAAGAAATTTTTGTTTTAGTCATGATTTGAATAGATTTTTATGCAATAATAATAAAAAAACAAAAAGAAACGAGAATCGATACAACAAAATGTTATGTTTCATGGGTTATGAATCACGTAAATATAAAGACTTTATTATTGAAACAATGAAGCAAAGATGTAGTAATTAATAAGATAATATAATCAAGTTATATTAACACTAAATGTAACAATGTATCAAATTTCTTTAAAATAACATTTTATTTATTTAAAAATAAAACAAAAACAAACATTGTTTTAATTTAAAATCATGATATTTTATTCAGTTAATATTTAAATATATATAATAATAGATTAAATTAGAAATTTGATTTTATGAAATATTTCATATTGCTATTATGACCTCTGTAATTAATTCCACGTGAAAAAAGGTTTGCTTTTTTGAAACTACAATAATTCTCTCTAATTTGAGTCCTCTCTGGAATCCGAACTTAAAAAAAGTTTCTATGTAATATTAATAATAATAAGCTGATGCTTTCAAAAATTCAAAGAACACTAAGTCGCATATAGAAAGAAGTATTAGTAATTTTTATAGCTTCATTTATTTTTTTAGGACAGGTTCAAAAAAAAATTAATGGCGTTCTCACTCTATTATCGTTGATTCCTTATTTTCTGTTAATAATTTAGAATTAAGTGATTCCGTCTCAATACGATACGTGTCAGATTTATTGTTTTCGCTCTTAACATTTTGTTTGCTTTTAAAATCTAAAAAAAAACAAATTAATATTTATATTATGATTAGTATGATATAATAGATACAGTAAATAATTAATTACCTGTTATAATTAAGTTATCATCATTACTATTATTGCTATTATTTATATCATCTTGAATACACATCATTTTCCCTAATTCAATAAAAACACCATTAATGGATGGTCTTTCTTTTGGATCTTTACTCCAACATGATTTATATAATTTCAAGTATTTATCAGGAGTTCCAAAAATTGATTCTTCTCTGATGCCACCTATTAAGTGAGTTCTTAAAATGTTTTCACTTTTTTCGTTGATAAAAGGAGGGAATCCACTTGATAACTCCCACATTAGCACACCAAAACTGTAAATATCAGATTTTTCATCATATTTATATGAACAATTTTCTAAAATTTTAGGATCAATATATGTAATCATCCCAAATACACCTGAATGAAGATTTGTTTCAGTTTCCGTACTTTTTGCAATGCCAAGATCAATAATTTTTGCTTCTCCCTCATGTATTACTATATTTTTAGAATGCAAATCTCGGTGAAGAATATTCTCTCCATGCAGATATTTTATTCCCTCAGCAATTTGATAAGCTAATTTGAACTTATCATCCCATGTTAATGTAATAAAGTTACATTGAAGATAGTTACGTAAATCTCCACCATCGGCATATTGCATTATAAGCGAATACTCTTGTATATTTGTATCTATTAAAAGAAATATTAATTATAAGGAATTTAACAAGAAAAATAAAACATACGCTTACCATAACTTATGCCTAATATACGTATAATTCTTGTGCAAAAATCCACTTTTTTATGCATATTCAATTCATGTAGAAAGGCTTTAATTTGCTTATAATAAATTGATTGAATATTTTTCAATTTCTTACAAGCTACAAAATCATTTGTCTTTTTCCAACGAGCTATTGAAATTGTGCCAAAATGGCCACTTCCAATATCACTCATTTCCGATAATTCATTCCTTCTAATAAATCTAACTGATTTATTTTTTATAATAGAATTAATCAATTCCGATGGTCCGTAATTATCATTTTTACTTAAATATATTAAAAAAAATAATAATTTGATTAGTAACTTTCATCATAAATTAATACTTAATAATAAAATAAATACCTTAAATATATATCAAAGAAAACACAAAAATGATCATCGTTTGATAATTGTTTAGTTTTGCTCGTACAGATTTTGCAAGTTTTATTGCATTTACATCTAATATATTCTATGTTAATTTGCTCACTGTTTTGATTTAAAAACATTGGAATATGATTATCACCATTTAACAAATATAAACTAACAAATTTTGGATTCAAATCCGTAAAATTAATAATTGGTTTCTTATTCATGTCAATTTTAAAAGGAAATGATGATGCATAAGAGCTAGAATCACACTTATTTGAAGTAATAATAAATGTATTAAAAGTAAATTTAGGTATATTAACATAACAATTTTTTTCCACACAATAAGAATATATGTTTATTTTAAATTTTTCAGATTCACTTTTGTAAAAATTATGTCCAATAACAAGCGATTTGTTTGAAGAATCATAACTATTTAAAATAGGAATTCCAAAGACAGGATTATAACTTTCCATAATTGAGTCAAAATTATGCTCTAATGGTATACTATCAAGCATACATTGACTTTGTGAATCATAAACTACCTTTACTGATTGAACAATAATATCTGAAGCAATATGACTAAAATTAATATCATAGCCAACAATCATTATTCCAACTTTCAATTCATATTTATATTCTTGGAATTGTTTTTGAATGCCATGAATTATAATACTTGGCCTCATACTTGGTGAATAAAGAATTTGACAGTTAAATATGGCATCTTTTGAATCTTTATCAGCATCAATAACTTTTGCAAAAATGTCACAATCAGCATCTTTGTTTAAAAAGATATTTAAAATATTTTGTGGCAAATTACTTAATGTATAAGTTCCACACATTCCAGGTTTATAAATACAATAGTCATAATTTTCAACATTTGTATAAAGAATCCTTTTTCCGATGGATTTATATGTTTCTTTATATAAGTCATCCGGCAATAATTGAAAAATACTGAGGGGACTTTTAAATTCTATACAGTTCCAATTTTGATAATCCTTTAAAGATTCAACCCAGGTATTTTCATCAAAGACTTCGTTATCAGAAAGTATAAAATTATGAAGTTTTGTATTATATCCTACAGAATCTCCTCTTGAATTTTCTACTGAAATTTTTGGTGATATTGTGACATTTTTATAATAATTTCTTCCTCCTAAAATGACTTCGGTTGGAACAAATCGCCCGTATTTCTCGATAATTTTCCTAAATTCTCTAGGGTCTCCAGATTTTACAGCATTGTTGACATCATTTTTAAAGTCTTTAGTCAATCTTAAATTTTCTTTATGGAATTTCAATGACGCTTTGGCAACCTCCGCGTATTGATAAATTGAATAATCGAATTTTTCATCAAAATTTTTGTCTTCTAACGATGTTCCTGGTTCCATAAAATTTTGTATATCAATATTAGTGTTGAAAAATAAATTCCTTTCTTTCATCCAGTCTTCTTTTGACTTATACTCAAGTTGACCTTTTTTGTATTTTTCAGCACTTAATAAATTAAATTCACAATCTTGTGCTATAAATACTCTTCTATTTGCCGTCTTAATTCCATCAAAGCCCATAGTACATCCATATTCTAATTCATGTTCTTTAACAAAAAATTTCCAATATGATCTTGTATATTTCATCAAATATAAGAATTTATTTTCTGTATCATCAGACTTTTCTATAATTTCATTTACGAGCATATCATCTTCATAATCACGTTCTATTTCTTCAAACACATTTTTGCGTTTTTCTGAGAATAAAAATGTATCATTAATGGTATTATTCTTTTCAAGTTCTTTGCGAATATCGGATAAACTACTATCTAGATTTAATTTTTTCATTTTTGATGTCGAATCATCAACAATTTTAATAAATACAATAGAATCCATTTTAAAATCTGAAGTTGTAAAGTTCGTTTTTGTACACATAAATATACAAACTTTGGGTAACACCACAGTTGGCGTGCATTATCATGTGGTGTTAGTGTGACATATGCGAGTATGCGATGTATGTGATATAATAAAGGTTTTGTTGTTGCGCATCATCACGAGGGGTAATCTTACCAGTTACCACACCACCTCGCACTAAGGATGGCCCCGAAATTGATTTGGAAAAAATCCGAAATCCAAAATTCCGAAACCGAAATCCGAATAATTTCAGCATGCCGCAACTAATGCCGAAATCCGAAATATCAGCCGAAATGCCGAAATTCAAAATATTAACCAAAGTTCAAAATATTAATTTATTTTAAGTATAACATTATTTATTTATTTTTGAAGCAATTCTTTAATTATTTTTATCTTTTAATAAAATTTTAAACCACTAAAAAGATTTAATGCCGAATTTTATTTGCATTTGGAAATTATCTGTAGATCATTTAGCCTTTTTGCTTATAACTCTAAAAAAATCTCCAATGGATAATCATTCACATGTTGAGTAGCCACCGATACCAAAAAAATTTCCTTTTTCGTAAAAAACACTCCATTTAATCTTTAATAAAGCAGAGCTTTAAAGCTTAGCTTAGCTTAGCTATAGCTATAGCTATAGCTATGCTTAAGCTTAAGCTTAAGCTAAGCAATTTGAAAGCAATTTGTTACCCTAACTTTTTGCAAAACTTCTTCCTGTGCCATCAAATATAGCCATTGAATATATGGATCATTTTATATTCATGTATTTTTTACTTAATTTTGTTGATCAATATAAATTTGTTAGTTTCAATTTCATTATTTTTTGATTTTTTTTTAAATTATTAGTGTCAGATTTGACTTTTTTTAATTAAAATATGAAAATTTATTAATGGTTTAATAAAGAAATGGTATGAACCTGTTATCTAATAAGCAATTTAATTATAAAAAATGCGTTTGCACCATTTTTTTAATGATTTAATAAAGAAATAGTGCGAATCCATTTTTTATTAAATAATTTGACAATAAATAGTAGGTTCGCACCATTTTTGATTGTTTGATAAAAAATGGTGCAAACCCATTATCTAATAAGTAATTTAATAAAAAAACAATAATAGATAATAAAAATGCCAAACTTGACGTTTTTAAATTAAAAAAACCAACTTTTTTTTAAAAATTTGCAATGTTAAATGTTTTTTTACTGAACTGTTAAATAAAAGCATTTATGCTTTTATTAAAGCAGTCAAAAGATGTTGCAAAAATGTTTTTGCAGTTTTTCTATTAAAGCAATTAAAAAATGCTGTAAAAATGTTTTTTTTTATTGTTTTAATAAACAAATATCAAAAATATTTTTAAACATGCTTTAGCGTTGTTTTAATAAAAACTCGAAAAACATTTTTTGTTTTAGTGTTGTTTTAATAAAAAATGTTAAAAAAACCCTTTTTAAACATGTTTTTATTAGCGTTGTTTAATAAAAAAATGTTGAAAATCATTTTTTAAACATGCTTTAGCATTGTTTTAATAAAAAACATTGAAAAACAGTTTCAAACATGCTTTAGCGTTGTTTTAATAAAAAAAACATTTATTTTAGCGTTGCTTTGATAAGAAAAATGTTAAGAAACATTTGCTTTGATAAGAAATAGCATTGTTTTAATAAAGAGTAATTTTTAACATTTTTTGGCATTGTTTTAATAAAAAAAATGTTAAAAATCGCTTTTTAACATTTTAATGTCTTTTTTAATTGTTTTAAATAAAACTAAGGTAATTTGGATACAGTTAACAAGCCTTAAATCACCAGTGTGATCATCGCACTTACTAGCCATAGACAGCAATTACTTTATAGAATCTAATGGTTTTTCTTTTGAAAAAACTTTTATGTAATGTATAAAATTCAGTGTTGGCATTTGGCCACGGCCAAGGACTAGCTTGCCTGATTTGGCCAATTTGCCTGATCGGCCAAGGGCAACGGCCAAAATTGGTGGCCAAAACCTCATTGGAAATTGGCCATGGCCAATAACAAATTTTGGCTGATTGGCCAACGGCCAAATCGGCCAAGATCAGCAATATTTTTTTTTATAATCTTTTTTTTCGGTATTTATAATTTGTATTCAAAATGACAAAACTGACTAACTAAAAACAAATACAATATGAAATGGCTGCTAATTATAAAGCCTTTGTGGAAATATTACAAGATAAGGCCGATAATTGGCAAAATTATTGTATTTATATTGCTTGTAGAAATGTTAATGGCCGTCCAAATGCATTACTTCAAAAATTTCCATTTAAAACTGAACAAGTTAGAAATCACTTGAAAAAATGTCAACATTTTAAAAATAAATATCCTGAAATATTTGTTGAATTATTTGCACCAGAAACGGAAAAGGTGGAAATTAATGAATTTGGCAAAAATATTGTAAGTTTGAAAAGATTGC
>JADRCO010001519.1:0-18772 GCA_021464525.1 Rhizophagus sp. LPA8_4_AMF | reverse complement strand
GAGTTTTTCTAATGAATTACTTAATAATTACAGAATTACGTAATTACGTATTTCTGTAATACTAAAATAATTTTGGATACAAGTATATCTATGACCGACCAAATTGAGGATGGGAATAATGGATCAGACCAGATTATATTCCCACTTCTTGTTGTTTGTCATATTCTACTACAGATGTAATAGATTTCAAACTATTCCACGATTCTATTGGCTTCTTCTGAAATAATAACTCTTAGTTTATCAAATGCTGATAGTATATTGTTATGGATAAGAAAGCCAAAGCAGGAATATGGCAAATAAATAAACTGAAATTTTTGTCTATTTCATACTGAACTGTAAGGCCAAATTCTTGCACTTTGCGATAGATATTCTGCGATAAATGGAAGTGATAACTCTTATTTTGAACAGGACTCCTGAATGTGATTATATCACAATATTTATTTATATCACCTTTGTCTATACAGATTAAATTTTTAGAACTATTGAACATAAGTGTAATCTTGTACAGATTTAAGATTTTTGTATTAGTAGTTAACTTAATAGATATCACATCAATTATCATGACGAACCTCCTTCATAGTGTATTTAGGGGCTATTTTTGAACACCTTGGAATTTCTCACATATGGCTTTTATCGTAGCAATTTCAAAATCAGTTATAACAAACTGTGGCTGTAAATCAACATTATGTTCATCACTGAAGTCAATTAATTCTTAAAATAAAGTTCTATAAGATTCTTTACTTTTGTTGAACATTAATGCATATACCAGTGGCATTATTTGGGAATTTTCATTACTTCCAATATTTTTATGTATTGTATACAATTGTTTAAAAATAGATGAAACTGTTTTGAAAGTTCCATTTGTGAGTTAAAAGTATGATTGTGCTAAATAATTAATATTAGAAGAAGTAGTAAAAATCAATAGTTTTCCTTTACCTATAGTTAAATTTCTAATTAAGAAATTTAAACCACTTAAATTTTTTGTATATTTTCAGATATGATAAGTTGATTTAAAGATTGTGGTTCTATTGGATAATCAATATGGTGAATTCTTTTAACTGTTTGATGAAGAGTATCATGTGATAGAAGATATGGGTAAATATCTTGTGAAGTGCTAGTTACAATAGATTTGATAATTTGTACTGGGTTGTTATTTGTTTATTGAGACTTCTCTTTTAATAATTTAATAGTTTTTATAACTTTAATTTGGCTGGCTTCTGCAGTATGATTATAATCAGTAGCTTTTACAAAATGATGTTGATCTTCAGTTAAAATTGTTGTTGCTTGTTCTTTGCAATTTAACATATCTCACTTTTTACAATACCAATAGCATGTATGGTTTCTATTTTTGTTTTTGATTATAATAAAGTCATGAACATTAATTTTATGTTTATTACAAATAGAAGAAACAATCTCGCAAATATCCATTTCTTTAATAAAAGAAGAGAATTTAATGAGAATAAAAAAAAAAATTAATTTTATATAATATATGTTTCCTTTTATATATACATTATTTAATTGTATTATATGGTAATAAAAAAATTGTAGCTATGTACATATTAATTATTACTAAATAAAGACTAATAAAAAATTTTTTTTGTTCAAGGTTATTGATAGTAGTTATTTGTATTTTATTAAATCTAACAAAGAAATACGTGTTGCTAGTAAAAAAATTTCCTTCATTTCATACAAAAGATATAAAAATATATGTAAAAGTATTTATGAAATTTTTATATTATATAGGCTGAACTGCAGGATTGACCTTAAAAATCGTATAATCATCCATTATATAATTAATAATTTATAAATTAAAAAATTTTTTTTAATCGGTCACCATTAAAGATGATCATATAACACAATTAAAATAGGGAGTTGTGAAATAAATGTCACGTTTTTTTAATAAATTTATAAATCCTTAAAATTTTAACCAATTCTGTAGATTGGCCCATATGTTTAATTTGTCAGTAAAATGTTTGTTGGTGAAATAACCCTGTCGGACTCCTGTTGGTGAAACGTTTGTTGGTGAAATCATTGTTGGTAAAGTAATTGTCGGTGAGTTAAACAAGTCCCCTAAAATTTGGATTTATTATTAAAATATTGTTAAATAATTGTTTTCAATATTCTAATTACCCCTAAAATAAGCAATTTTTTGAAAATTTTATATCATTAATAAGCAAACTCCATATATAATTTATTTTTTATTAAAAAAAAGTGATTTTGTTTAAATTATTAAAAAAAATAATTTCACATACTAAAAAGCTAAATACTTTTTTATTAGCTTATTAATAAGTTGTATAAATTCAAATACTTTTATAGTACTACTCTCAACTTTTCATATTAACAAATATTTGAATTAGTGTAAATTATACTTTTTTTTTAATTATTAATAAATTAATATAATAATGTAATTTTGTGAATTAATATTATTATATTTATAATAATATTATAATGAAATGATTTTGCTACAATTAAATCATTAAATTAATACTTGTTCAAATGCTTCTAACTATTTGATAGGGTCTTGATTTCTCCTTTAAATATTACTAATCAAGATTCTTTCAGTTTTATATTCCTTTTAAAGAATTGGTAGGCTTTTTGTAATATATAATTTCATTATTATTGCTTAATATAGTAATTAATTATTAAAACAAATATAATTTAAATATTAACTTAAAGGAATAATTAAAATGCTGAAATTATGCAGTAAACCTTTAAAACCTTGTATAAAGTTGCATTTATATTATATTATAAGAAATATTTAATAATATACTATACTATTTAAATAAAAGTAGCAGATATTCAATTTTAGTTAATTACTTAAAAATGTATAATAACATCACTTGAAACTTTAAAGATAATAAAATAAATCCTAGAAAATATATTTACAAAACTTCATATTGCTAGTTTTTAATGTAAAAAAATTTTTTTTTTAGTACACATACTGTATATGCATATATTATTAATAAATCACAAGATATATATGTATTGTGTAAATACAGTATTTAAAATCCTCGAGATTAATTGATTTAATTGGCCATTTGAATCAGGTGGTATTTAATTAAAAACCTGATTTAATCAGGATTAAACCGACGGACAAGACCTTTTGCTACGCTAATGTACTGTAATTGGTTATATTTAATCTTTCTTTAAGGACGATCTATCATTTGTGGGGCGAGAAATTATTTTGCAAATATAACTCATAATATAAACAAAACCGCTTTTTTAGATATTTCGTAATTTCCTCTAGTTCCAATAAAGTTAAAGTGGTCATTTAAATAAAAAATATATAAATTATCGAAATTTCTATAACATGCATAGATAGGAATTCATATTTTAAGAAATAAATTTTTTTTCATATTCCTCATTTTAATAGAAAATTCTTTTCCGATTGTTGAACACATAAACTCATTCATTCATTCTAGTCTTTCGATTATTCGATTAAAATATGCATATATGTATATATTACAGTATGTATAATATATTTTTGGATCTAAGATTATCTTTTGACTAATTGTACAATTGTACAACACTGGATTTTCCGACTTTTCTTCCGAAACCCAGGGTTTAGCCAAGGGTTATGAGGTTTAGACATCCTAAAACAGGCAGCCTTGTCATTAATTAATGTAAATTTGTCGTTTTGTGTAAAACTTTAAGTATTGTGATCCTTTATTTTTTGTTATGCGTTTTAGCCGTTTTGTGTAAAAAAAAACGCAACATTAAATAAATAGTACAACGATCCTTTTTGGCGTTTTTGGGTAAGGTCAATGTTTTTTTCTATCAACTATTTATTGTATTACGTTGTAATATTAAAAGGATCTTTTTTTCTTTTTTTTTACTTCACATCAGGGTTTTTCCTGCTCTGATTTACGAAAAAGAATTCAAAATTTTTTTTTTATTACTTTTTTAAAGATTAATATTTCAAATTAAAAAAAAAAATGTCGAAAGAAGAAGTAAATATAGAACTTAGCAACTCTAACACGGAAAATGTTACCACGACCACACCAGACTCTACCAAGAAAAGATGGAAAGACCATTTTTCATATCTTTTATCAGTAGAATTTATTATTATATTGTTACTTGGCCAATTCCTTTCATTTTGTATTACATGTACTATAGTAACAAGTGGCAAATTAGCGGAATATAACTTAATTGCACCTACTTTCCAATCTTTACTGACTTATATTGCTTTATTTCTAATTTATACTCCTATAAACATATACAAGAAAGGATTTAGGGGATATTTAGATATGCTTAAAACTAGATGGTGGAAATGTAAGTTTCTCTGATATGTTTGATGATTAATGTTTATTAGGTTATCTTCGGCAAAAGTGTATGTATTATTAATGATAATTTATTTTCACATTAGATTTGCTTCTTAGCATTATTGATGTTGAGGGAAATTACTTTAGTGTGAAATCATACGCATATACTTCACTCCTCTCTATAATGTTACTTGACGCATGGTCAACCCCTTGCGTAGTTATATTATCAATTATATTTTTAAAAGTTAGATTTCATTGGAGTCAATATCTTGCTGTGCTAATTTGTTTGGGTGGAATAGCTGTAATAATTGTATCCGACTTTCTTGAAGGGAAAGATTTGCATACGGGTAAGTTTATTATTTATAGTTTTGGGGTTTCTTTTAAAAATTAAACTAAGGAAATTTTTTTTTACTTATTCTTTATAGCAATTAATCCAGTATTGGGGGATATATTTTGTTTACTAAGTGCTACTTTCTATGCTATTTCTAATGTAACGGAAGAATACTTTGTTAGAAAACGTCCATTGTACGAAGTTATAGGTCAAATCGGTTTTTATGGAAGTATAGTTAGTGCTATACAATTGTAAGTTATAGTGAATGTGACCAAATGAATATATTTAAAATGTGTAATTAATTCGTTCGATTTTTTTTTCTTTAAAGAGCGGCATTGGAACGAAAAGAATTAGCCGATGTAATTTGGAACGGAGAAGTTGGTAATTACATTTATATTATTTTATTTATTCATTTCAAAAATTTTGAGACTTAAAATCATTTTATTTTTTTAATTTATAGTTGGAATCCTTATCGCTTATACTATTGTTATGATTCTTTTTTATACTGGAGCTCCAATATTATTCCGTTTGTCTTCTGCAGCATTCTTTAATCTTTCTTTGTTAACGAGCGATTTTTATAGTTTAACTTTTGCTATTTACTTATTCCACGAAAAGGTAATATATCTATATTTTGTTTTATACACGTGTTTTTTTCAGTAATAACTTTATTTATTTATTTTATTGTCGTATTTAGATGTACAGATTATATCCAGTTGCATATGTTGGAACAATGTTAGGTCTTATAATTTATCATGTTTATCCTGCTACTAAACCAAAAATTAATGAAGATGAAAATAATAACGATGAACAAAATAAAGAAGAAGTGAAAGAAGAAGTAAAAGAAGAAACAAGAGATAAAATTGCGGAAACTGCCGTATAATTTTAATTAGTATATTATATTTATATTCATTATAATTTTATTTGTATAAATATGAAAGATAAGATTGTAAATTAAATTACGTAGTATAATTTTATTCATATTATAATAATTATAGTTGTATTTGTATAAATAAATAATTTATAATAAAGGCGCAGATTACGTTATAGTTATTATTACGCTTGTATTACACGCAAATTCCTTCTTTCATACGTTTATCCGATGTAAATGTCACAAAAAAATTCCTAGATCTATTTTTCGAAAAATTTTTACATATATACTTATATAGTTTAAGTTGGGATGATCCCAATATGATTGGTGGAATTTTACATTGACGTTCAAAAAATTTAACCAATCGTACATTGTCCTCTGTGAATTATGAAAGAATATCAAGAATATCATCGATTATCTGTGGTAGTTACGAACTTCATAGATAAGTTTTTTTTTAAAAAAAAAAACATATGGAAATGTTAATTATTAATTAATATATAAATCAATTCCTTTAATGTTTTGTAGGTATTATTGTTTGAGTAAACACATATTAATATTGTATTAATATCGGAAATACAAGATAAATTTTTAAATGGCGTGAAATCTATAAATGGGTTATTTGGCTTTAGCAAGCTTGTCAAAGTATATATTTATGCATGTCACAAAATTACCGAATAAGTAAAGATCTACTGTCAAGGGTTCTTTATTTATATTATAAATTTTTTCGACCAACGTAATTTATATTTTTGTAACAATGATTATCATTATTCGATATATATATACATTAAAATAAATTTTGCATACGTTTTTTTTTTATAAATAAAGGAATAAAGGAACTTAATTAAAAAATAAACCAAATATTTCGATAAATTTTTTTTTCTTTTTAAAAAAAATGACTCGTTCAACGGTTTCTGTTAATATTAATGAAATGTCGGGATTTGTACAATATTATGTTGTAATAATTTGCGTTTTCTTCTTCCTGGTATCATCCATTTTGATACCAGGAATTTCCTCTCAAAATTTACCTATGGATCAATGTGTTACTGGATATAATGCTGATAATGATTATTTCCCTGATAAAGTTACTGGTAAGTTTTATTTTTTAAGAGACAATGCCTTGAATTGTGTTAAGAATAATACCTTGAATTGTTTACATTATTTTGAATTTTAATGATAATAAATATTTTTCTTAATGACTAATTTTTATGTAGTTGAAACGGCTACTTTGTTTAGTATCAACTATTTTAAGAGTTATAAGCTTGTTACTAATAAGCAGACAAATGAAATCTTTGCCCTTTATCAATGTGGAACTCCTATTCCTACTAATCTTCCAGCAGGTGCCAAACCAATTCAAATTTCTGTAAAGAATGTCGCTGTAACTGATACCAGTGCAATTCCCTTTCTTGAAGTATGTTACACTGCACGTGATATTTGTTTATAACTTTATCACTAATTTTTAATTTATTAGTTACTCGGATTTCGGTCGGCAATTAAATTGTTGGATACCTCGGATTTAGTTTCTTCGCCATGTATACAATCCGCAAAAAATTCTGGCACGATCACAATTCTTACCACTAATCAAACTCTTAATGATATGGCATTAGCTGGTGCAGATGTATCATTTGGAGCATTTGAAGCGAAACCAACTGATCAAAAATCTATTTCTATTGCAACAGCATCAGATCCAGGAATTCTCAATAGGGTTGAATGGTTAAAATTTTATTCAACATTTTTTAATGCAGAATCAAAAGCTAATGAAGTTTATGGAAAAATAAAAACAAATTATGAATGTTTAAAAAATTTGGCAAATAAAAATGCAAAAGCAGAAAAACCTATCGTTGCTTGGGTAAATTTTGATGCACCATCAGAATTTAATACAAATACTCCTTCATGGCAGATAGCCGATGCGGTATTTAAGAAACAATTAACTGAAGATGCTGGTGGAACCTATTTTAATGCTACTCCTTTATCTTATGCCACTTCAGCCGATTTCCTTAAAGCAATTCAAAATGTTGATATTGTAATCGATGAAACTTTTATTGGTTCTAATATAGCGGATTTTTATAGTCATTTTGGTTTAACGGCCGACCAACAACAATATAAGTTTGTTAAAAATCAAGCAATTTATCGTGAAGATGGTACAACTAATCCAAATGATGGTAGAGATTGGTTGGAAAATGCTATTGTTATGGGTGACGCTTCGCTTGAAGATATGATTAATGTTATTAATCCTCAATTGCCTAAATCTGATTATAATCGTATTTGGTTAAGAAATATTGCTAAGAATGAACCGATTAAAATTTCTTCCGCTGCAAATTGTACCAACCCTGATCAACCTTTAACCGTAAGTATTAAAAATTTTTTTTTTTAGAAAAATATATATATACTAAAAAAAACTACTTTTTTTCTATAGAGTAAAGCTGGTGAGTGCGCAGCTCTTTCTGCCAAAGGAACGGGAGCCATCTCTTCAACTCCTACTTTCTTATCTTGTTTTATTGCGTTTATTTTCGTCACCTTTGTAACATTATTTATTTAACCTTCACTTTAATATCTTTATGATTTTATGTATATTTATTTAATTGTAATTTAGTTATATTTATAATAACACGTTTGTTTTGTATAAGTTCTTTAAAAGTTAAAATACCTGTTCAAAAAAAAAAGAATTTATATTTTGTAAACAAAAAGAATATGTAATAAATTTAAACTTTAATGAGAATAAAGTTATTGTGAGACGCGTATTAAACCACTTAATGTAGAAATTTCCACTACTTTGTACTGTATATGTCTAATGATTTTCGTCGATCCATGTATATACATTTATTAAAAGCAGTAACTTTCTTATCATTGAAGTTTTTTCATTTTCCATTCTTTTGTAATAATCTCTTTTTTTTAAAACCATGTCTGTTCCAGAAAACCTTCTTTTTACATCGACCCTTATTTCACCTGAAGTTCAGGCAGCATTACCTAAAGGTTATAGCATTCGACCTTTATCTAGTGATGACTATGAACGCGGTTTCCTTGACGTGCTTTCTGTTCTTACAGTCATAGGAAACATCTCTAAAGCTCAATTTCTCGGTATTTATGATTATGACGTGTTTGATTATTGTTACTATAATGTTATGTAATTATTTTCATTATTTTTTTTTGGAAATAACTTATATATAAATTTCTATTTCTATATTAGAACGTTTCTTTTACTTGAAAGCGCATAATCACGAATATTTTACTCTCGTAATTGTTTCTCCCGAAAACCGTATTGTTGGAGCTGGAACAATATTCATAGAACGAAAATTCATTAGGAACACTGGACTTGTCAGTTAACTATAACTTTAAAATCTTGATTTTCGGAGAAAAAAGACATTTTGATATCTTAAAACTTTTTTGTATTTTATTTATAATATAGGTTGGACATATTGAAGATATTGCTGTTGACAAAAATCAACAAGGAAAGAAACTTGGTTTAAGGTAAAATAATATTGAAAAGAAATCATTTATTTTTTTAGATTATTAACTCATATTTTTATTCGATATCATAGGGTTATTCAAGCCCTCAAGTATATTGGAGCTAAAACTGGATGTTATAAAGGTAACTTTTGTTATTATTTGGTTTGGTGTTAAACATTTTATTCATGATCACAAATTCTCTTTTTTTACTTTACAGTCATATTGGATTGTTCTGAAAAGGTAAGATAAATAAATTAGAATTCAATTATGTTGTAAGTGATATAAGACTCATAAATTTCTTTTCATTTATAGAATGTTCCTTTCTATGAAAAATGCGGGTAAGTTATTATCAAATTGTCTTTTAGATTCCGATATTGTCGTTATCTTTATTAATTTATAATTATTTAATTGAACAAACAGATTTCAAAAAAAAGAAGTTGAGATGGCTTGGTATTGTGATGATAACTCTACAAAAGCGAAATTATAAACGTTTATTTCTTTCTTTCACATTATTTATTAGTTTACTTGTTCATTATATTTATTTAGAAGATAGATTGTATTTTGTAAATTATAAATACAAAAATATATTTATTAAATACTTTATTAGTATAATATAAAAATCATACATATTTTACAAAATTACGCGTTTTTCTATTTCTTATATGAGATACATTTAACAACTGTATTCGTTATGTGATAATAAATATACTAAATAATGGGGACCGTTGGAGCTAATTAATCTAACAAAGGAACTTATCTTATGCTATTTTATTAATTTAGTGAATATAAGAGTATATATATTTTTATAGAATTAATCAAATAATGTAACCGCTTCAGACGCGCAAAAATTACGTAATATGTGGTTCTATGGTGTTCTATAATTGCACATCTACGATTCTTGGGTTTGCTGGTAGTTCCGAAGTGAAATTAGAACGAATATTTTCAGGTTTGGTTTTGGGTTGCTGCAAAAGCAGTGAACTGACTTTCTAATGAAGTAAGTATAACAATAATTTCATTTAAAACAGCATTAATTTGATTGTGATTATTAAAAGTACCACTCTCTATTCTATCCAGAAATTCACTCATTGCTCTATTATCTTCTAATATTGTCTCTTCGCCCCTTTCTCCGTTTTCTCCAAAAGTAACAGTCAATGTAAAGCTTAAACCTGTGATGTTAAAATCAAGCATATGGTTTAAAATTTCGCATTCTTCCTTAATCTTATTGGCATGTAAATACTTTCTTAAAACTTTGAGTTGCGTTACTTCATCTACAAAAGTTTTTATTTTCCTTAAAGTATCAAGCAGTCTAATTAAACTTTTGGTAGCATTTTTGCTGTCGGAAATAATCTAAATTTTCTTTTTTGTTGAGAAGAGGCTTTAATGCAGAACTAATTGTTTGAACGCGATCCATTAATGAAACGATTTCTCTTTTGTTATTATTTGCTAAATCGTAAAATTCTCTTGTTATTTTTAATATTGTTTATTTCACAATAGCAAAGAGTGGATAAATTAAAGTAATAATTCTCTCAGCATATACCAATTTATTATTACAAGTTGTAGCCATAATCTTCTCAGATACTCTACTGTTGTGGAGTTGTATATACCAATTGTTAAGTATATTATCGAATGCTCCTTTACTTTCTACTGTTTCCAGTGTGTCCATTTTTCCTATTTTTCTTTTCTGTTGTCTTTAGCTTGGACAAACCCAACTAATAAAACTTGACTGGTGACTATTGACTGTTGTGTTGAATTCTTTCCAAAATAGTTTGCACATAAACTAGGAAACAGAAACCGGAACTAACGAACGACAGTAACTCATGGTACAATATGATTGGTAGAAGACGCGGCGATAGAAATCAGCAGATCAGATATTCAGATTTCACTATCAAAAAGTTATGTGACTTGATACACCTAATTTCACTTCAACTGCAACCACCTTCACATTGGCAAATGGCGAAATTAGAAAATATGATAGAGAATATATTTTAGGACAGGATCTAGACATCAAAAGATTCGACGTTTTTCGTAATAAAAGAAATCGATTGGCCGAGTTTCCTCGAGAGCGATGTGAAATAATTACCATAAAGCTTCAGCTTTCACTAAAGAATGTGGTCATTTTCCTCATACGAGACTCGAAAGAAGTGTTAACTAAGTATTAGGTTAAAGATTTTAATTAGCCTCCATATCAAATTGAACAAATAAATTTATTTATCTTATAATCTCTGAGGTCTTGCCAGATTCCATCAATGTATAATTACTATAATAAACTTCTTTCCCTTGTTTATGTAAAGATATTTGATGGGAATGAAACCGACATGACTCATTATAAACAAACAGTTTTTGATAATAACGAAGCGAGTATATTTAACAACCTTCCATATATATCCATATTGTCAAAGCTTACCAAAATGAAGTTTCTTTAAATTCACGATTCAAAGCAGTTGATGAGGAAAAAACAGACCGTTTTGATTATGTGATCAAGCTCTCAAAGAATTACCTTTTATTACAGAGGAAAAATAGCATCAAATTCATTTTTAGTTTCCGATTCATGACTACTACGCTTGGGCCGGTAGTTGATACATGGAAGTCTGAAAGTGGAGCCAGCATCTGATTTTGCAATCCCATTCACTGTGCCTGGCTACAACCGACAGTTGTTATAAAAGTATTAATCAGTACATGCTCACGCCCAGCAGTTTTGATGGGCTTTTTATTGTTTATATTCCATAATGAGATTATTGAAGTATTTATTCAATTATCATACCGTATTTGGTATGAAGAAATACATCGAGAAAAGCGTGATAATTTGTCCTGAATGATCTATATGTGAAAGGATTGAATGTCGTGAAATATATGATATGCTATTAGAGTGGGACATGGACTAATTAATCAAAACTATATCAGCAACACATTATTTTACTATGATCAGATTTTTTACTACGTAGACTCTAAAAATTCCTTGCAAATATTGTGTTCGTAGGATCTTGTGGCAGCATAGTGGTATTATTCGCTGGAGTCAAAGGGTTTGAAGTTGTTATGGTTGCTGGTGGTGACATAGTAGTAAGAGTCGTTGGGCTTGTTACGATTGTAGGTGACGCACATAGCAGTATCAGTCATGAAAGTTGAAGGCACTGATGTAATAGGTGATGGCAACATAGTGTCAGTCGTGGGAGTTGGAGGGCATAGAGAGAGATTGAGGATTTTACTTTCATACATATCATTTGTGTTATTTTTTTTCATTTTTAATAATTTCTTCGGGGTCCAGGAACATATTTGTAATCTTCATTCGTGGTTGTTGAAGGCACTGATGTAATAGGTGATGAGTTGGAGGACACGGAGAATTCACCCTCGTACACATCATTTTGTTGATTTTTTCGGGCGACCGGGAATATATTGTAATCTTTATGCTCCAATTCATGGATCCCTTCGGCAATTTTCGCTAGGACTTCAAATAAGTCTTTTTTTGTACAATTAAATATTGTAATATCTGGACGGTCCAGTTAATTGATTTTGATAATTGGAACAAACGGTCCAATGGACTTGGATATATGAAGTGACAGCTCTGCCTGATATATTATATTTTCTCGCTCCAAAATTCCATATGATATGTGATGTTAAGAAAAGGAAAATGGAAAATTTATTTCATTTTTTCACATAATGGTCGATATAGGTGATGATTTTTGCCCAGAAAAATTTTTGTTAGCGCTCTTGTCCCCTCTATAAACTATCCAGGGACGTTTATCAATTCTCTTTGGTTGAAACCTGTTCTTAAGCAATATCTCAGAGGTTTTATGTTTTTTTTAAAAAAAATTGTGTTGGTTTCTCCAGAAGGTGTACAATGCCCACTAATTGGTGAGCTATTGGTACAATATCCATCATTAACTTGTATTAGATTAGAAGAATATATTTGTATTCCTTTAACAATCTTATATAAATTAATAATTTAAAACATTACAAAGATTTTAAAAATAGTTTGATAAATTTATTAAAAGAAAATATGCACTAATAAAGTAGCAAATTCTAAAGTTTTATAATAAAGAGAAATATTTAAAATGTAACTTTATTCTTAAATTATCTATAAATTTGGCATAAAAATTTAAAGATAAATTTACATTCTCATCATATGATAAGTTATTTCTGAATGTGTTAATTATAGTTTAATATTATTTTAACAGACAAAATGTCAAAGATTTCAAAAGAAAAATTCAATCATATAAAGAAAACCAAGCTTCTGTAAATACTAAGTTATTGTTACATTTGTCATTAAATATTTGTCATTTAGTTGAAGATTATGGTAAAAATTTGCATAAAACAAATTTATATAAGCTAACCTAATTTATCAATTTGATAATTAATTAATAAAGCCAATTTATAGAATAAAAATATTTTTATATTAATTTGTTATAATGAAAGTTTTAATTACTAAATCCAATTGAATTTTTATAGTATTCAGTTTCTAAATAAGAATTTTATATTATATTACTTATTATTAATCAAAATTAGATAACAATATAATTTTTATTAAAAAATTCCCTTAATATTATTTAAAAAAGAATTTGTATTGCCTTTTAATATTATGATAAACTATGAGAAATCATTTAATATTATGAATAAGAGGTTTTATTTAAATCATTACTAATCATTAACTGTACAAATAAAATTTAGAATCATTAATAATTATATTGAATTATTCTTATTAAATATTTTTATTAACAACTATTACTAATACTTAGAGAAAATTTAGTTTTCTAGTGAAAAAAAAAATTTATTGGTGATCACGTGCTCATTGATCATTTTGTTATTGAGTGGGATAAGATACAGCGGGTAAAACTTATTTAGCATTAAGTCAAGTTGTTAAAGAAGAATGTACATTTCCGCACTGCATTCGCGGCCTCCGGTTCGAAATCTTCATAGAATTAGCCGATGTTTATATATATTTTTTTAAAATTGCTTATCGGTTATCAATCAAAAAATCTTAAAAGTATTTAAGCAATGAGGCTTTGTCTCCTGCCAACATCGGAGCTTGTATTTTTAACGATTGTGTAGCGTGATGTGGGTGTGTAACTGTGCATCGGAAAAATGCGCTCATTCTAATTTTCGGGAAGTCTTCTCGGAAATCTAAAAAAATTCACATGATGCTGTAAAAAGTCAACATTATGGTTAAAAATCTTAAATCTAAAATGTTGTCGAAACACTATGTTACTATGTTACAGTACGTTTGTTAATTCATGATGTGAATTAATCTGATTCTTTCGCTACTTCTATTTCAAGTTCTGGTTTTGAATTAACTTAGCTTTGAATCAAATTCCCTATAAAATTAAGTTCATAATTCCTTTCTATATTGTGCAGGTTCTGTATGATATGCATTAACGACAAATATTAAGACGAATTCTTCTGCCAATTAACTTATGGACGAATATCATTCGGAAAATCAAAGAATCTATTAGATATATAATAATGTTAATTTTACCCATAATTTCACTTCCATGATATCCCAATGCATGATGCATATCCACAGGGAGTTTGAGATGGCAATGCTCATTATTTACTATATATTGTTTCATCCGTTTGATCTATTTATCACGCGCTATATGTCACTGGTCGTGTGAGATGAGTAAACGGTTACTGAAGTTTGGTAAAATTTTCTTTTTTGGTAAAAAGATAAATCTGCATAACAAGCTAAAACTACAAAGTGCAATACGTTACACCAAAATTTTCTAAAATTTATTTAAAGCCACGATTTACTGTCTCGTTTTATATTGTCAATTCTATATGTTATTATGGAAGAAAATTATTTTGCCTTCACATGGAAAATAAACTGCTTTAATGAACTCGTTGTTCGACACCCGAACGGAAGTTTTTTCTATAGTGATAGGTTTTGGTCACCGAGAGGACAAGGCGGAAAGTCAATTAACATCAATGTCGTGAATGAACAAAACAGTTCTCATAATAATACCGGATATTTATGGCGGTTAAAAATGTTTCCTAATGGTGTAGATAAAAAATCGAATGACTACATTTCTTTATATCTTGAAGCAATACAAACTCATTACGAAAAGCAAAATAACATAACAGGAAGGCAAAAAAAATTTCGACTAGCGCTTTATCGAGTCGATTCGAATTTGCAAACAACAAAACAAAAACCTTCACTTGTAATAGATCGTCATACTTTAGAAACGAAATTTGAGTTCAATGGAGTAAATGCAGATTATGGATTCGCAAGAATAATTGCTCTTAAAGAATTATTCCCTAGCGATAATACACCCGAAATAGACTTATTGGTTCGAACTCAGATTTTTGAAGACGCTATGACTTCTGGGGAAGGTCCAAGTTCAATGGACATTGTAAATAATATTTCACTTATGCCTTTTGAAAGATACTTTGGGGAAGAAAGATTTTGCGATGTTGAGTTTATATTCGATTGTGGTTCAAGTATGAAAGCTCATAGAGTTATTCTTGCTGCACGATCAACATATTTTGAGAGTATGTTGGGAGGTGAATGGTTAGAGGGACATATGAAAACTGTCACTATTAAAGATATGCCATTTGATGCGTTTAGATGTATTGTCCATCACCTTTACACTGGAAAACTCGAAGAAGGATTAACGTTTGAACTTTTAAGAGATATATATTCTAAAGCTGATATGCTTAGATTAGAACAACTTAGCCAAATGGCCGCTGAAAGGATGGTTAATTCAATGAATCATGAAAATTGGGATCAAGTTTTAATGTTAGGTTGGAAATATTTTGATGATCGATTAAAAGACGCAGGTCAAGATTTTGCTGTAAAACATTGGATTGAAATAAAAGATACCGACAATATGAAACAAGTAATGGCAAGCGGCCACGTTGATCGTATTGTAGAATTGGTTTTACAAAGTTTTTTTACACCAAATAATGCGAGGATAGGTGAGTGAATACGAGATTTAAAAGGACGCTATTTAGAAACTATATATACTGTATTTGACACCAATTTACAATATAACTTCACAAACATTATGTTACAGAATTATGATTCCTATTCGTTAAAATGCCAAGGCAACGAGAGAATAATATCTTCTATTTAGCAGTGATTCAGTGATCTTTTTAGTAAGGCGAAATTTGGATAAATAAGAATTGACACCAATCCCTTTATGATATACCAAAAAAAAAAAAATAATTAACAAATAAAAAAAAATATGAAAATAATTAATAATATGTAATTACTTTCTTTAAAGGATTAAACTTTTATCTACTGTATATTGTATAATTCAATAAAAAATTATTTTAAAAACAACTGTACGCCATATACTGTACTATTTTCCTGTGTTACGTGACGTAACATGTTAAATGACGTACGACACGTGCATAGAAAACACGTCTAACACTAATCTAAAAACTTTTCTCCGGAAAAATTATAAATTTTGTATAGAAACAAAGAAACAAATTTACCATAATTATGATGCTATGAAGAAACAATCAAACAGTATATTTTTTGGACCTACTGAGCGACAGAAATATACAGAAAAAATAGTATCAAAGTTGAATACCTTGGCAGATTGGGTGCCTGCCAAAATGGTTATTGTTTTTTTTGCGCGCTAATTTATTTTTGAGAAATTAAATTAATCCTTTTATATTGCAAATAGAATACTAGCATCTCGAATAAAACTATGTGCCATGTTTCTCTATTAAACATGGCTAAATTTGATCATCTTTTACATCATACGTTTCATGCTTGCGGATGATCCTCAAAACATCAAAGAACTCGCATTCGAAGTTGTTTAGTGAGCAAGAATGTCACAGAACATTATTAGCTTAGCAATCTATTATCTTCAATGGGACTTAAATTACCAGTCACAATATCCATATGGATGCTTTAATATCAAAGATAAGGAACGGTTAATTATAGTTTATCCTTTTGACTAAAGCTTCATATTAATATGCGCTTCTTTTGGTGGAAATGTTAAGAAAGTCCTGTGAAACAAGATAAGCTACCTCCGCATTTATTGCTTGAGAAAAAGTTGCTAGTATTTAAAGATAATTCTTTCTAAAATCTAATTCCTTTTATAAGGTCAGGAAGTGTATGTATAAATCAGTAGTTTATTGAATAGGTGTAAAATTACTAATATTTTTATCAATTGGATCACTTGGGTGTTTATAAAGGTGGTCTTTTGAATCACAATGAAAGGAATGATAATGATCCAAAATGATTTTAGAAAAATCGGGTGGTGATGGTATTTTTATTTTCTTATTACCCTAATGGCAATCTTTTATCATCAATGTGGTTGGTAGCAACATCAATACTTTTGGTAATTTAAATATAATCTTTATCCCTGGAAAATCAAATAAATATTTTTTTTAAAAAACATGCAAATTTATTATCTTTTGAAATAAATTTATTTGTAGTTTCATTGCATTTTAATAAATAAATAATAAAATCATTCATATAAAAATAAAAGAAATATTAATATTTTTCCACCAATTACTTTATATTTGTTTTTATGGATAAGCTTTAATATGTCTTAATATGTAATCTTACACTACATATTTTGATAATTTATTTTGATTGCTTCTTGATACATAATAACTATTTTTTTCCAATTAGTTTATAAACAGAGGTACATTTTTGATGTGTTTTTTGTAACGACGCCTAACTACAAAATAAAAATTAAAAAAATGATTGAACTTCCTGATTATCGCCGTTTTCAATTTGGTTGAAACTGCGCCTTGTCGATCAATCATAATAAAAATACCGAAAAACTCGTAATTTTGTGAAACTCTACTAATAAAGCATCCCGTTTCACATATGATTGACGCATCATGCTAAGCCACTCTTGTATTGCTTTTACAAATTTTTTTTATTTTCATAGATTTAATGGGGGATTACTAGCGATTCAACTCTATATAATAAAAGTATAATAGAAGTCCCTCACCGAAAACTGCAACTTCACACCAAATATTAATATTATTTTTATTTTACTGTGAACACGAAAAATATTTTTTTTGTTTAGTAAATTATCATGTGTTAAAATTTAACGTGTAAGTGTTTTCGGTATTTTATTATTTTTATTGATAATTGGTCAGTTTCAACTTACAAAATATCTAATGGGTTTACAATCAATAGAGAGATGATAAGAAATTACCATTTCCTGAAGAATCACAATTTCCTTAAATAAATCAAATTTATTTATTTTATTCTATAATATAGTTAACCTACATAAAAACAACATATAGTTTTTAACCTAAGAATCAATAGAAAACATGTGGTAGCTTTTTCTAATTCCAAATCCTTCCTCTTAAATTTTCTTGACATTGATGGAATAGTAAATCTTTTTCTATCAATGCTGAGTCCATATAATAAAAGTCATCTTGGGCTGGCTTTACAAATTTTGTTCTATATTGACCCACATTTTCAATCAACCCATTGCCACCAACCTGTTAATGTAAACAATGGAGTAAAGAGATCCATTGAAAAGTTGGGAAAGAAGATGGATGGGAATATGCCTTCAACAGTAAGAAGTGGAAATGATAATAAATTAGATTTATGATCTTCTGGTATCCTTTCTTATTCAGTTTTCTTTGAAGAAAATGGCAATAATAAAAATTGGATTTATGGTTTTCTAATATCCTTCCCTATTTGATTTCCTTTGAAGAAAAAGGCAACGATAATTTATGGTCTTCAGACATCCTTCCCTATCTGATTTCCTTCAAAGAAAAAGACAAGGATAATAAATTAGATTTACGGTCTTCAGACATTCTTCCTTATACAATTTCCTTCAAAGAAAAAGACAATGATAATAAATTAGATTTATGGTCTTCAGACATCCTTCCCTATACGATTTCCTTCAAAGAAAAAGACAATAATAATAAATTGGATTTATGGTCTTCTGA
>JADRCO010001518.1:0-18778 GCA_021464525.1 Rhizophagus sp. LPA8_4_AMF | reverse complement strand
TGGTAGTAAATTTACAATGATCTGATTGATATTGATCAAATTACAATATTTTTAAATCTATTAAATTTTTTGTTATACCAATTGTAAAATCTATGCAATAAATGGTTTTATATTTTCAAAAAATTCTAAAATGAAATGAGCAATTGAAGTGTGAAAATTTGTTTATTGGCATTATCAATACAAAATTATACATTTTTTATATTATATCAACATATGGGTTCTTTGCAATAGAAAGGGAGTAAACTGCTAAAAAAAAATTTTTTAGTTAATGCTAATTCTGAACAAATTACAATATTTAGAGTATTTTTAGTATATAATTATAAATTTAATTTTTTTAGTAGTTTGCTTCCTTTCTACTGCAAAGAGCCCATATGATGATTTGCATAATTTTGGCAAAGCAAAGTGGCCAAATAATTTTAGGCACCATCTGTATAAGAAAATTACTATCTAGCATCTTTAATATATTGTATCAATTATCAGATTGGTAAATCATATTTGAATACTTTTACGTAATTAGAGAAATTAAAAATAAAGACAAATATTATTTGTTGGATTGATAATCAAATTTATTTGATTTGCAATCTATAAATATTTTTTATATACAGATTTTTTTTTCTTTTATTTTTTTTGTTTTTATTTTTTCTTTTATTTTTTTTTATTTTTACTTTTTAATATAAAATTTTTTTGTACTATTTTACTAATATTATTCATTAGTTTATTTTGGAATATACAAAATCTTTTATTTTTTTAATTTTATACATGTAGTGAAAGTTTGATTTGCAATAACTAATTCAATACAGATGGATAAAATTGGAAAATTTAATGTATACGATATATAAAAAATTAATTCTATTATTATATGATTAGTTGAAAGATTCTTTTTGCAATTTTCATTATTTTTGATCTGAAATTCTTACTTCAGTGATTGTGCATAGATGATAATAGTATTATGTAAATTAGCAGTATATATTTATTATTTTAGGGGTTTAGTAAGGTTAAAAAAATTATCACAATATAGCAGATCCTTAGATGCTAAATACCATAGACTTCGAAAAGGTCTCTCTAAGATGAATTGCTATTATGCACTTCTATCTGTATAAGTATAAGTTTTACTAATAGTTAAATAGATAGTATACATATAAAGTTTATAAAAATGATGAATAGTGTTTTACTTAATTATATTAAATAGTTTATAATTCTTTTACATATATTTTAATATTGACTTTAATAAAATTTAACATGTATTATAGAAAAAAAAATTAATTTTATGATAATAATTATAATTAGAAAAAATGTATATCTTGTAGAGGTAATATGATTTAAATTTAGAAAAGTGACACTTATTTTTTTTTTTTTTGCAAGGTAGTGCAATTCATAAGTTTATTAATTATAAGAATTACAGAAATGTCTGTTATTTATACAACTAATTGATTAAAACTCTGAACCAGTCCTCCATCCAAAAGATTGCTCCTGTGCCCTACCATCACCATATGAAATTCACCTATATCCTTCTATAGTAGCTATTGAATTATATAGGATCATT
Organism: Rhizophagus sp. LPA8_4_AMF; assembly: GCA_021464525.1. Taxonomy (NCBI): domain Eukaryota; kingdom Fungi; phylum Glomeromycota; class Glomeromycetes; order Glomerales; family Glomeraceae; genus Rhizophagus; species Rhizophagus sp. LPA8_4_AMF. The sequence continues at coordinate 17,235 of JADRCO010001518.1, read as the reverse complement.
ATGTCATATGGATTCAGTACATGCTTTCACTACCCTCTAAACAAAAAAAAGAAAAAATTTTGTTATATTTATATGTTTTAATATTATTGTATACCTTCCAGGTTGCCCTTTTTCCTTCCCTAACCAGTTGATTTATATATTGCCTTGACTTTTCCAAAGCAATTGACCATTGTTCATTTTGTTTTAAGATTTTCCTTTTTTCTAAATCATATATGCCATTTTCTATTTGTAAGGTTAGTATATGTTCATATATAATATGTTGTTGTGCTGGAATTTTTTTTTTTAAATCTTGTTTTTTTATGTTTTTTTCCTGTTCCCATTTTGCTATTAAAAAGTGACACTTATTATATAATTATTGAAAAAGAATAGTATAGGAAAATAGTTAAAATCTTATAGTATACTTAATAAAATTATATGACTTATAATTTAATAATTTGATTAGTTGTTAAATTTGATAAGGGAAAAAAAATGTTACTGGCTAAGATTGCTTGACTAAACCTTCCAAAATTCTATGATTAATTTTGTCTAGATTTTAATATGAATTTAACAAAGTTTCTCCAGTTTCACCATTTACTAATATAGTTTTAGCAGTTTCAGCATTCAATTAGTTTTACCAACTTTTTAATAAAATTTTAATATAGTTTTATTAAATTTTATTCTTTCATTATTATATCTACTTGCTAAACCCTCTAGTTTCAGCAAGCAATTTTATTACTGGTTCACTGCCCTTATTAAATATAATGAAAGTTATCATATGATTAATAAATAATTATTTGTTTATTAGCCAAATAATCTTTTTTTAGACATGATTTTTTTTTTATAATACATATTTTTTCTTTATCAAATTTTAAGTTTAAAAGTATGGCTTTTTTTAAAGTTTATTTTTTGTTATTTCAAAACATTTTTATTATTTTAGTTTTTTACTTTTATTGCTTATCTTTATTTTAGTTAATTTTGAAATAACTTCTTAAAATAGCTTTAACTATTAAAGATAAAGTGAGTAGAATTTTCTTTCTTATTATTTTACATTTTTTTTTCTTTTAAGATAATATTAACTATATAAAAATCAAAATTAAAAGCCAAAAGTCAAAATATTTTAGTTTTAAAGGCTTAAAACCAAAATTAAAGTTGAAATTAACTAAATTATATCATATTGCATGATTTTAAATAATTGTAAAATAGTAAAAACTTTAAATTACGATAATTCTATTATATCAGTGCTATAGATAAAAATATATATCATTTGAATTCTTTCAGAAAGATGAATTGAATAATACTAAAATTATAGGAATCTGATCATTAGATACTGAGATCATAAGCAAAATGTCTAAATCTTTAAATAAAAAATAAAATAATACTATCAATATGTTCTTACTGCCATTCAATTTTATCTCAATTAGAACTTTTAAATAAACTTACTATAGATTATCAGATTTTGATCACCAGATGTTAAGATATCTTTAAAATATATTTATTATTAAAATTTAATAATTGTAGATAATTATTCAACATCTAATTCAACTATTTTGACTTTTGAGAGGCTAAAATCAAATTAATTTCAACTATTTCAACTATTTTAGTTTAAGGTTCAAAATTAATCTAATTTAGATTTTATATATAGTATTAACTAGCTTTTTTTTTCTTTTTTTTATGAATGGGTTGTTCTTTTATTTTTCTCTTTTTTATTTATTTTTATTTTCCTTTATTCCTTTTTTTTTAAAACTGTTATAACGCATTATTAGGTTGGTAAATCAGAACTAAATAATCTAATACAACAAGGTAAAAATAAAAATAAAGCCAATTTATACTAAATAGCTAATAAAATACTTATTATTCTAAAATAAGAATCTCATATATGTATTGTTAATGATTATTTTTCTATACAAGTAGGATAAAATCTGGTAAAAGATGCCCATTTTAAAGAATATTACTTCCTGCGATCTTCAAAGGCATAGTCAGAAACTTGCTATATTGCAATCCAAATAGCAAAGATTTCCCTTATAAATCAGATAATTATTAATATAATTTACCTTAATTTTGCTCAATTCCCTCTATGATCCTTACAGAGTTCCTTTATTCTTTTTTGTTTATTTTTATTTTCCATTATTCCTTTTATTATTATTTTTTTTTCATTTTACTTTATCCTTTTTTATTTAAATTCTGTTTATTTCTTTTCCTTCATTCTTTATTTTCTTTTTTTATTTATCCTCATCTTCATCATCAATTTCTATTAATTCATCATTATCCATTTCATTTTTATTTTCATCATCTATTTTATTTTTATTATTGTCTGAAGTTTTAGCAAAAGACTATTTACTGTAATGAACTAGTAATATTCACAGTACCGGTTTAACCCATATTTTTTTCCTTCCTTCCATCTACATCATATTATAATTTCCTTTTTTGAATTATACCACTCCTGCTTATTTTCCTTTTTGTTTATAATACTATTTGTAACACATTTATTTGTAACACATTTTTGTAACGCATTATTTATTTTTAAACAAGCCACTGCATTATGATTTAATTATGTGACAGTTTCCCTTTACCTAATCTTATTTTTATCATTATCATTTGTTTTATTCAATTTCTATTTCTCTTTCATTTCTCTTTATTTAACTATTATTTTCTTTCATCTATTTCAATTAATTTCTAATTCTCCATCATTTCTTTCATTCAATTTTTATTTTTTTCATCTTCTTTTATTTAATTTATTTTTTCTTATTTTTTTTAGCTAACCTTTATTTTATTTTATCTTTTTTTATTTATTTAACTTTTGTTTATTTTTTTTTGTTTATTTTATTTCTTTATTTTTAATTACTTTTTCTTTTTAAAAGTAAAGTTAATTCAGAATCTGCTAAAATAAATATTATCAATTGCAATATTTTATATAAAATAATCATTTATTATAAAGTATTCCTTTTAATATCATTAAAAAAAGATTTATTATTAGTCAATTGAGATGTTCTATGATCAATACGAGGTATGTGATTTGATATTAAATTTATGTAACCATAAAAATCACAGCTTTAGATAATAATATTTCACTATTCAACATATTTTAATAAATTTTTTTTAATAAAGCACTTTAAAAAAGTTTGAAGTTTATAAATATTAAATTATTTAAATATCAACTAAATAAATACATAAAAAAATAATTTCATAGCCAATTATTTAATATTTACCTTCATATTGAATACTCTGTATCTAATAATAATTTTATAGTAATAAATCATAATTTTTATTATAATTAAACCTAATAAATAGAATATTATATAGTTATTATTAATAAAGTTTATTTAGTATTTAATTTTAATATATTTAAATTTTTTTATAAAAAGTAGAAGAAATTTTAAAAGTCTATTTTATAAAATTTATTTAATATTTGTAAATAGTATTTTAGTATTTATTATATATATTTTATATTATGAAAATATTTCTTATAATATTGCTAAGTATCATTATTTGATGATTATCATTTTATCAGAATTAGAATAGAAATTCAGATAGAATTAAAATATTATTAAATTCTTCCTATTAATATTTGGGATTTTTTGCAATAGAAAGGGAGAAAACTGCTAGAAAAAAAATTTTTTAAGTTAATATTAAATCTAAATTTTTTATAACTAATAAAATATATTTAGTATATAAATATAAAATTGATTTTCTCTGATATTTTTTCTCCTTTCTATTGCAAAAATTCCATTTGATCATTTGCAGTAAAATTTAAAAATATTCTAATTTTTATAATAAAATTAACATTCAGAAAATTTTTTGAAAAAAATATAGTTATAAATATTAGTAATTAAAAATATTTAATTTTTAAATATTAAATTTTAGTTTTTATATAATTTTTTTTTTTTTTTACATTATTAAAAAATTAAATAATTTAATAAAATATTAGTAAAATATTGCTAACTACTTAATTTTGCCTAAAATTACAATTTGATTAGAGTTATAAAATGCTAATTTATAATTTTAATTAGAATTAAAAAATACTGATCATAAAATTTTAACTTAAATAATAAATATATTAATAAATATTGAATTAGATTTTGAGAATAACTACATTTAACCAGAAGGAAAATTAACCAATGATTAAAATTACATAATTCTTAGTCAAACTTCTAAACTGAATTGTACTAGAATTAACATAATTTTTTTTGTTTCAATTGCTTGAAAATAAGTTTCAATCCAGATTTTTTTAATAACTTTGCATATAATTATATTAAAGTAATAAGATATTATTTTCTAAAAATTATAATAAAAAATTTTTTTTAAAAAAATATAAAGAAATAATAAATTGGTTTATTAAATAACATAAAAAGTTACATTTTTACTTATATATAGAATTATAAAATGTGTAAAGAAAATAAAATATATTTTTAATTTTAACATGAAAAAAACATGTATTTTATTATAATGTGAGATGCATTTTATCATGAATGTGAGATGATTTGATGTTAATCTTAATAAAATTTGATTTTTATCAAAAAAAAAACTTTAGTAAAGTGAAAAAATTAAAAATCAAAATTGAAAGTTATTAGCTCAACTAGTAATAATTTACCATACCAGCATTATGATGTACTTTTGATCAGAATAAAAAATCTAATAAAATACTGGCTAGCATTACATTAATTTATCACTGGTAATCATCATTACTAGTGATATTTAGCAATAACCATCAAAATTTTGCATTTTTCTCAAAAATTACCTGAAAAATAGCCTTTTTAATATTAGACAAATTTCTTTTTTTTTGTAAATTTACATATAAGATAGCTGTTTAATATATGTGGTAAAATCACCAGTGATGATATTTTCACATTTTCAAATTAGTAATTCAATATAATTATTATATTTATATAATATAATATTTTATTAAAATTATAAGATTCAATAATTATAAAAAGATAAAATACAGCTTATCAACTTTATTCTTTTAGGATTATTAGATCAAAAAATGATCAATATTAAATGTTAATAATAAATATATTTTAGGATATAATTGATTATACTAAATATTTTTTTAAAAAAATTAATTCTTTCTAAATATTCTTCCTTTCATAAAACATTTTTTTAAATATATAAAAATTAAAGTAATATTTTTAAATAATTCCATAATAGTATTAATCATTTTAACAAGGATTTGCAATTTTAGCCATTTGGCTAAAAGTCAAATACCAATACTAATAATTACCATTTCAAATTAATAGTGTAATGTAATATTTGATTTTCCAAACAAGGACTTGCTTTCTTAAACAGAATTTAATGTAAACAATTACAGTTTTAAAGAGAATGTATTAAAGTCATTTGACTTACACATATGTGAAATATGAGAATATGTACAACGAAATAAAAATGTTTATTAATGACCCGTGTCACTTTTATTAAAGATTATCCGAGTTACCATAATAATATGCAGGTAAAAATCGTATGATTAAAAAAAAAAGTTTCCGCTTAAAATTAAAAGGGAACATTTTATTCCTTTTTTCTCTTAAAAGAAAAAAGTTGTACCAATTAATTTAAATACATTTTGTCAAAAAGGATTCCATTTTTACATTATAATAATAATCGTAAAATGCTTGATTGATAAGTAATAGAGAAATTAACTTTATTTTAAGGGGTGAAGAAGCAATTTATTACTGGTTTTTATTCTTGTAATTGTTGTGACACTAGGTATTAGTGTATTACATTTTTATATTCAATAATCAAGAATGAAACTAGATTTTATTTAAAATATTTGATTCGTTCATTTCAATTCTTAAATTAGTAACTAAAATTTTTAAAATAATGAATTACCCAAAGTATAATTGTTATAATAATTTGTACGAGCATGGTAAAGAGAAAACGCATTGATCATTTAATTGAACATACTTTATTAATGGAGAACCAATGAAAATCACTTACAAAATATTTCGTAATATCAATTTCATTTGCTAGAAAGTTATATGCACGGAATGATTACTTAATAATATTCAGGGAATATTTACGTAATTCTTATCAAATCCTTTTTGAAATTTCTTTAACACAACATTCTTGTAAAGAAAAAGTAAAAAATCCGAATGAATAAAACCCAAAACTGCAAGATTATATAATAAATAACTTCAATGAAAAGTTATCATTATTATTGATATTTTTATTCATATAACATGCACACACGAACCAAATTGTATGGGTATTTCTTTTCGATTAAAAGTATATATTAAAGTTATCGAATCGTAATAGACTTTATTGATAATGCGCATATATACTGTACAAGGGTAAACCCATGTTTTCTACAATTTTCACCGTAAGTCCGATTAAAGTGTGGGTTAAATTTACCCCAAAAAAGAATTGTTTGGTAAATATTTATATGATGACAACATTTTTATTTATTATTTATTATTTGTTTTTATTATTAAAAAACCCGTACTTAGAAGAAACGAAAAGTTCGGATGTATAATAATGTTACATTACACATATTTAAAGAAAATTAAGTTTCTAAATTTTATTGTTTTATAATTAGAAATCTTGGCGAAAAAAAATCGAGTTTTAAGATTTTTCGATTTCATACTTTAATAATTATCTTAATTCTGATAAATATTATGTAAAATAGATTATTATAGTTTAAAATAGGTAAACAAAAAATATATATATTTTGTTTTTGCAGAGATATTATATATATATAGCAAACAAAAAAAAACCAGCAAATCAAATTCATAAATTCAACAAGCCGAGACTATGGCTTATGCATACGTTAATCACTTTGATAAATTGACACTTTATGTACCTTTATATTTTGATGTACGAGGTAATATGGAGTTACCACTATAAAACGCGTTTCCCCTACTAGTCTCATGGATCATACAAGGGGTTATTATTCACTTTTAATTGTATGGGTCAGTAATACATGTTTCTCCTGTTTTATATATGTATTTATTTCATTTCATTTTTCATTTAAATTTTTGGTTTGAAGAACCGTGCGTCATTGCGTTATTGTATTGTACAACTTACAACCATTATTTAAAGATTATGAAATCCTCCGTATCGCGTTACATAACAATCGTTACATCATCTGTAGTTTAGATAAACTTAATGCAAGCCACATCGAAAGAATAACTTTAATTGGACCAATAGCATTAAAGCTAAGCTTAAAACAATTACCTAATTAAACTAGATTTTAGCTTACCTAATCATTTTGTAATTATAAATTTTTAAGTTTCGGTAAAGTCCAAAGGCTTTTTCATTTATTTCATTTATGAAAGAAACTTGATTACATTATACGTTAATTTGGATCTACACTTCATTTTTAAAACCTGATTATACCGTATTATTTTAAAAAAGGTATTTCGCCAAGAAATTGGATTAAATAAAAAGTTCAAATAATAACAAGTGGTATTACTGTGGTATTCCACAATTTGAATATTTGTTTCATCACGGCGAACACAACTTATAATAATTGTACGATAAAACACCACGTTACCTTAAGTTTACATTGTATTTTTAGTAACAATGTAAGTTGTAGAACTAAATTTTATTATAGTAATACCAGTAATACCAATAATGACAGCAATCAATCAAGAAAGAAATTGTGATAGCAATTATGATAGCAATAGTAGCAATAAAACGCAATAAAGTGCAACAAAGCACAATAAAACACAACAAAATGCAATAAAGTACAATAAAGTGCAATAAAGCGCGATAAAGCGCAGTAAAGCTGTTATATTTTTTCACTATCATTATACAAATGTAAAAAGGTCGGTCAATACGATTTACATATATAGGTTAAGGTTATAATTGGTAATTAATAATACTATTATTTTTTACTAAATATATATATGTATACACAGTATAGATAAATATTTATAAAATATGTTTTTCTTTGTTCTTTTGTATACAATTTCTCAAATTATGAATAAAAAAAAATTATAAATTTTAAAAATATATAAAAATTAATATTTAATTTAATATATTCTTTTTATGGTTCTATAAGGTTATAGAACATAAAATTAAATAAAAAAAAAAATTTAAATTTTTTTCATATATATATTTTTTTTTAAAAAAAATAAATAAATAATAGTAAGAAAAATATTAAATAATTATATAAATTTAAAAATACATTTAAAGATAATAAATATAATTTAAAAATTTAAAATTTTCTTTATAAAATTTATTTCTTACAAAAGATATAAATACAGAAAATACAGTTATAATTTATATAATTTTTTGCAACTTTAAATTACAATTTTTTTAAATAAATAAAAATTTAAAGGGTACTTTAGAATACAAAGTTCTATAATTATTTTTTATAATAAAATTTATGGAAAAAAAAATAAAAATTTGCAAGTAAATATGAAATTATATTATAGCTGAATTTTTTTTTGGAAAGTTCACTTTACACGAAAATATTAAATTATATAATTAATTAATAATATTAAAAATATTAAAATTAAAAGTTATTATTAATTGAATTTTTAATAAATTATTTAAAATATAATAATAAATATGACTATAATTTTTATAAATTTATATTTATAAATTAAAATTAATATTATATTTTTCTAAAATTTTATAATATAAAAATTTTTATATATTTATTTCTCTTGACAAATTTAATTATAATTAATATGTGGAATGACCTTGAAATTGGAATTTTAATTGAGAAGAGATTAAAAATAAATAATATATAATAACTTAATAATAAATTTAATTATAACATAAAAAATTTCAATAATCTATTATTTATATTGTTGAAATATTTTACAGTTAATTAAAATGTATCTTAATATTCTAGCTAAAGATATTTTTAATTATAAAAATACTAATACTGAAAATTTATATATTTAATTAATAATTTAATTATATTAAATCTGAAAAATCCTATCTTTTATTTGAATTATTTTGTAAAATATGTAAAATTAACTTTTTATTGGATATTTATAATGATATCTTCAAATTAGACTTTTTTTTAATTGTTAAAGATTCTTTAATTTGCAATTTATGAAAAAAAAATATAAATAATATAATAAATATTACTAAAACAAATGAATATAATAATAATTCTATATATTTTTATTTCATATTTTTCTTTTTAACTTATTATAATTATATTACTATTATTAAAAATACTTTTAATATAATATTATCATTTTATATTATATAATAGTAAAATTTATATTTAGCAATTAAAAAAAAATTTAAAATAAAAGTAAATAATAAAATTAAAAATAAATTATATAGATAATTTTATTAATTAATTAACAATAATAATTAAAATTTTGAAAATTACAAAATTATTAAATTATTAAATTATTTAATATATAATTTAAATCATAAACTTTTAATTTATTTTTTTACTAAAATGTTTGATAAAAATCATTAAATTATTATTAGATAAAATTTCTTTTATCTGGAATTAAATTATCAAAGTGGCATGTTAATTTAAAATCGTAATATTTATATTTTTTTTTTATTTATAAAATAAGAAATTATTTTTTTTAAATATATTTTATATTTATATTATTAAAATATAGTAGGAATAATTTTTTATAAAAATATTAATTTTAAAATTAAAAAATCTAAATTATAAAAACAAAAAGAAAATATATAAATAAATATATTTTAAAGAATTAATACTTTTAATTTTTTTTTTCTGATAAAAATAATAATATATTAATTAAATACTAAAGATTATTTATATAATATATCTAATATTAAAAAAAGCCAATATTATTAGCATATTTCAAATAAAATAGTAAAACAAAAAAATATATGTTATTATTTCTAAAAAATGATTAAACTAAAATAATAAAATCTAAAATCCATAAATGTTGAAAACTTTAAGATTGATATATATATGATATTATTTTCAAAAAGAGTAAGATATAATGGATACTTATATTCAAATGGTATTTTCTTTTATAATATATTCTAAAATCATTTCAATAATATTATAAAAAAAATACAGATAGATGTATTTTATAAAAAAAAGTATAAGTAACATAAATAATGCATTTTATAAAAAAAAAATACAAGTAACATAAATGATGTATTTTATAAAAAAAAATATAAGTAACATAAATAATGCATTTTATAAAAAATGTATATGCATTTTATAAAAAAAATATGATGTATTTTATAAAAAAAAGTACAAATAATATATTTTATAAAAAAAAAGTACAAGTAAATATATTTTATAAAAAAAAAATGCACAAATAAATGATATATTTATATTATCACTATTCACTATGTGTAAAAATGCAAAGTTATTATAAGTATTAGTAAACACTTATACATATACTTTTAAACTAAAAAAAAGTATATACCGGCATTTAAAAAACTCATTTGTTAAAAAAAAAGGCAAAGGTTTTAACTCTATATTTTAAAGATATTTTTACATTAAATTCCTTGATAAAACATTGTGTACTTTAATTTAATCAATAATGAATTCTAGTAGTTATAGTGCTATGAATTTTAGTTGAACATATTAAAAAAAAGGTTATTATTATTAAAGCATAAATAACTTTGTCAATTTTTTAAATATCAGAAAATTCTTAATATGCAAAAAATAAAAAAGGAAAATTTTTATTATAAATTCAGGATCAAAAGTACCAATGATAAAAGAATTATTAGTATAAAAGAACAATACATTGGAATAATTAAAACGGGCTTTATGCCAAATGGGATATTATTTATGGATTCTAGAACCATAAAAAAACTATATATTACCAACAAATGGCTATACCGCTTATAAGGATTCCCGATTTGACAATACTAGGCACTTTTATTCAAACTTTATTAGTCAAATCATTAAGACAAAACTCGTTAGTCAGTGATGATTTTAAAGGCCACTTAAAATATTAGAATTACGAGATGCATTATCTATGAACACTGCATATAAAATTCTGATGTTTAATAATCTAGAAAAAAAAAAGATGAAAATGTTTAACAAATTTTATGAATATGAAACCCGGTATTATATTATAATATGAAATCCGGTATAATTATAAAAATTCCTCATTTTTTAACAAATAATAAAATAAAACGTAAATAAAACGATTAAAAAAAATTAAAATTTTTTTTTTTTTTTTAAAAAAAAAAAATTTCATAATTTGTTTTACAAATTTTTTATTTTTTTTTCACAATTAGAGTTTTATAATGAGCGGCAAATAAGGAAAAATAATAAAAATAATAATAAATGATGAAAAAAGTTTGAAGATCGTCAGAATGAATGGATTTAAACTGTTAATGATCAATTATTATTATTATACTACATGCATTGATGATTACTTTTAATGGAAAAAAAAATAGGATCAAATATCCGAAATAATTATTATAAATAAGTTATGTAATAGAAAAAGTAAATAAATCTGCAAAAAATAACAAAAAAATTTGTACTTGTGTATTTTATATTTCCTAAAAAATCCCAAATTTTTTTATTAAACGATTTAAAAACGAATTCGGAATATTCACGGTAATTATGCCTATTTCTTTAAAAGGAAAAAAATCGAAAAATTATTATATTTTTAAAAGACACAAATCAATACAATTAAATTTAATGCGAATAATAAATAACATGCGTTTGTACGTTTATGTGTATATATAATATATATAATATATAATAATTTTTACAGGTTTTAAAATTTCTCACGGGGAAATAAATTGTTTCTCGGACAAAATATTTTCACAAAAAGGGGAAGAAAAAAAAAAAAGGATAAATTAGGAGTAAAAAACAATTAGATAATCACGAGAGATTACGTGACTGCGAAAATTAACGCGTGTACACAATTAAATATAATTAAATATGCAAACATCTTACTGTGATTTATTCCGAAACTGATTTTCTTAAATAATCAAATTTTTGATGATCAATTAATTCATTTTTGTTCGGGTTGGACAATGAATTTTTTACACTTTAATTAGATTAGCGTGCTTGGCATTTATTCATTCCAACTCTAATTTTGGATACATCCGATCATAATTATTTAAAAAAAAAAGGATGCATGATATTAGGCAACTTGTAATACACTATAAAATATATATACGGATGATGTTATATGATGTACTATGTATATATTGATATAATATATTTTTCGTATATATAGTATATATAGTATACAGTATACAGTAAATGTATATATATATACAGTAAATATGTATACAGTATATCTTTTCGTATATAAAGTATATATGTATACAGTATATCTTTTCGTATATACAGTATATATATGTATACAGTATAAGTATATTTTTTCATAAATACTTTATTTGTATAATATATATTTTTCCGTATATTTTTCCGTATGTACAGTATATTTAATAAATATATATTTTTATCACACTCAGTGTATGATGTAATAATATATACTCTATATGCATCATCCGAGTTTCGGTTTTAAAATCAGTTTAAAGTTTGTAACAATAAATTAAAAATGTGTTTATGTTGAGATATTTAATAAATTTTCAAAAAAGTTTCATGTGCTTGAAGATAATGATGTAAATGATTTACAGGATCAGATATTACAGGATTTAATATTAATAATTTTTTTATTTCTTTTAAAGAAAATCGGAAATAAAAAGATCTGAAAATGTAAAGTATATCAGAATGAAAAAGAAGAGGAGAAATCCGAAATGGAACAATGGAGAATAATATATAAAAGGTTAAATCCAATCACACGTTCGCATGCATTTTTTTTGAAAGGGAGTTACTTTGTTCATTTTAAAAAGATCATTTTTATAAGGTCATAATTTTATAAGGTCACTTTTTTTATAAAGATCATTTTATAAAAATCATATTATTAAGATCTTCTAATAAGATCATTTTAAAAGCCCATTTTAAAAAAAAATCATTTTAGAACATTCCTATTTTAGTGAATTATAATAATTAATTTTTTAAAAAAGGTTTCTTTTTTTTTCTTTAAAATCTTTTATTTGTAATTATGATTGCTTCAGGTAAAATGAGATTAAATGAGGTAAATGGGATGACAAATTGGCACACAATTATAATTACGAATAAATTTAGTTAGAATCAAATCATAGTGTTTAATGAAAAAAAAAACCCTGTTTAAAAAAAAAAAAAAACCAATAAACATTCTAAATTCTTGGCAAAAACTTTTTATCTACCATATTCAGAATAACGAGAAGAAAGATTCAAATGATTTTATATATATATATATATATATATAACATTTAATCTAGAACAAGAAAGTATAATTCAAAAGTCCGATATATAAAACATCCGACATTTCAAACGTTCCAAGATCCGGACGTCACAACATTCCAGACATCCAATATTTCAACATCTCAGGCATCATACGATCAGGTCATATTTCATATTTCGCTAAGGGTCTATACTATTCAATAGATGATGGACCCTAACATTAAGTCCCTCGTGAAATATTGAATGTGAGTGATACAATGGTCATTTTGTATGAAGGGATGGCTGAAACGGCCTTTGTTAATGAACTATTTATCACATTTACCCCACAAAAAAAATATAGAATGACATTTTTTTTTATTACCTTAAGGAGGTAAAATTATAATTATTATCAAGTTTAGAATTATTTACTTAGTTTACAATTAGTTTACTTTTAGTTTAAAATATTATAAATATTTACGGATGCAATGATTGCAACCTAATGATTTTCATTAGATAAACAAAATTTTTTAACCATAATCAATTTGAAACCTGAATATCGTATTAACTGTTACCAATAACAAATTGTCATATGATCGTCTACCAATTGTTTATCATTTTCATATGGTTTATGATAGGATTTTAATAAGAGATGTGAAGATCTAAACTAATTCAAGTTAATCATAATTTAATAATAATTATAATAAGACATTAAACTTAAATAATAGATTCGGGAGAAAAATAAAATTATACACCCATAAAAGGAGTTTTTCTTAATTCAATTATAAGGTTCCATTTGAATCATTTGGATGTTTCCATTATAGTTTAAGTGGTTATTCGTAAAGTATGTGTGACGTGAGTGCCCATGTTTTTTCTCGCGTGAAAAAAAAAAAAACATGGAAAAAATATATATATATATATATTACGATATCATAGTAAAGGCGTATTTGTAACATAATTGTACGCGGGAAATACGATATCACCATTAATTATTACATAATTTTTTAATCGGGTTATCTAGGATCCCGTAAAAGATCACGAGTTAAAGAATTTATATTATTATGTAATCAATTTTAATTATCAACATATATTGATAATTACATAAAAAATATGATTATAATGATTCATTCTTATTGTTTTATAATCAAAATGAGATTTAATATTACTCGTATTTTTTAAAAATAATAATATATATATTTCAAACCTATTTTAAATCTATTTTATAATATGTTAAATAGTATATCAAAATTTATCTTTTATCTATTTTCAACATTTTCCCATTTCATTTCATTTTTCATCTTATTTCGTTTCATCTTATCTCATTTTAATTTATTTTGATTTCCTTCCCCTTCTCCACCCCTAAAATGATTCTCTTTGTTGTCATGTGTCTATTTGTAAAAAAAAAAATGTAAAAAAATGTGGAGATTTTTTCAAAACCAGAAATTCGGAACATCAGGTAAATCAATCAATCAATCAAATCAAATCAGTCAAATCAAGGTAAATATTCTATGACCGTTACACCTCGTACAACTTATAAAGGCAAGTGAAACCACGTTTTCATTCAGTCCCTTTCCCCTTTTTTAAAAAATTGAATTAAAATTTGAATTATACGATTAACAATAATCCCGCTCTTTTTTTGACATCATAAATAAAGAAAGACCATTTTAGGATTTCATTTTCGCACATGACCTTCACATTTTTTAAATAAATAAATGTAAATATAAATATATAAATATAAATAAAGATATTTTTACATGTACATATATATTTTTTCAAGAAAATCAAGATAATTATCTCGTTCTTTTTCATGCTAATTCTTAAAAAATTAACTAAATAAAACGATTATAACCTGTTTTGAAAATTTTTATTGATCAAAAAAATAATTTTCCGTTTTTTTTTTTTTTTTTTTTTTTTTAAAAAAAAAAAACTAGGTAAAATCAGGATAATTTACTTATTAAACTTTGTTAAAAATTTTTTATGAGGCTTATCATCGAAGAAGATTTTTTTTTTTTTAAAAAAAAAATTTGTTAGTCTGTTAGTTAGTCTGTATGTTATCATGCATAATTGATTTGCATTAACTTATTTATTAATGAGTGGCGGGAAAACTAAATTATATTATGTAATTTATACAATTATTTATACTATTACTAAATAAAATAATATATAATACTTTATTTTACACAGTATATATTATTATAAACAAAATATGTTACATATATATATATATTATATTACTATTATAAGATGTAAGAAAAAAAAAAGGGTCTTTCCATGCCAAACAAAAAGGTTTACACAAAATAATTATATTAGTTTCCTTTTAGTATAATGACGAGCTGACAGAAGACAGGGCACAATTTTATTTGGTGTTTACACAGGTTAAAAGTAAGGTAACAACACCAACTCAAACATAACATAAGGCATAAAATATAACCTAATCAACTAAAAAAGCTGTTTATTAACAAAAAGAGTATAATTAAAATTTTTTATTTATTTATTTATTTTATAAATATATATATATATATAATCATTATGAAGTTCTAAGAAATAAAAAAAAAAAAATTAAAAAAAAAAAAATCATTATTTATTACCGATCGTTTTTATCCGTGATCGTATAACGAATTTTTTTTTTAAATTATAATTATAATACATATAAATATATATTAACTTTTTTCTTATAAAATCGCTAAAAAAAAAACTATTTCTTTTTTTTTTTACTTTTCTCGACAATTCGAAAAAAAAAAAATTATTGTACCTATAAATTCTTTGAAATATACTCCCTTTTTTTTTTTTGATTTAAAAAAAAAAAAAAATTTCTAATTTTTTTTTCCATACGGTCGTCCATAATTTAAAATTAATTAATTTTGATTGAGTCAGATTAATTAATTTTTTCTTTTCATATGTGAGTAACTATATATATGTTTTTTTTTATATCAAATTTAATTATCATTTTCTCCCTTTTTCCTTTTTTTTTTCTTTTTTAAATTTTTTAAAGGAAAAATAAAAAGAAAAACGGAATTTTTATATCTTTTGTTACGAAAAAAAAGGAGTAAAGATTAATTAAAAAGGAATCAAAATTCTATTAAGATAACTAAAATAGCGCGATTTATTTTATTTAACCCTTAAAAAAAAAAAAAAACCTGAAAAAAAATATTTCCTTTTTTAAAATATAACAGAATAACATTTGACAAACAACAAGTTTTTAACAATAGTAACTTGAAATTGACAATTCAATTTTATTATTATTATTTTATTCTCACACTTTTAAAAAATATAAACATAAAAAGAGACGTTAATCTCTTCTTTTTTTCCACAAAAAAAAACATTCAGGGTTCTTTATTAACTGCTTATTTATTTGTCTTTTTTTTTAAATCAAGAAGAAAAAAAAACGGCGTTTTTCTTTTTATTTGAATTTCCGGAAATATATATATACATATATATTCTTTTTTGTTTATACTATACGAACGAATTATCAGCCATAAATCGCACAATCTCAATTCCTTTTTTTCACCTGGGTAAAAAGCTCCGAGTGAGAAAAAATTCCTGTCGATCCTCTTTTAACCTTTTTAAACAAGAAAAAAAACCGAAAAAAAGGTAAATATTTTCTTATAAAAAAAAAACAATTTTATATATATATAAAAAAAACGAATGGGAGAACAAATAAATTTTTTTTTTTTTTTACCGTTCAAATATTCATATGATCGCTAAAATATTTAATTTAAAAAATTAATAATAATAACAATAATAACAATAGTATAATTATATATATATATATATATATATACGTATAAAAAAAAAAAACTTTTTTTTTATTTTATTTTAAAATACCAATATAATTTTTCTTTATTTTTTTTATTTTTACAGTAAAAAAAATCTACTTTAAATCGTAGATTATATGTTTCAAACACAAATTGCCTAAAACGGTTACCGCATATCAATTATAAAAAGTATATATAATTTGGTAGAGTTTTTTTTTATCTCTAAAATCCGAGGAATACCAATTTTTCTTTTCCTTTTTTTTTTATCTAAATAATTTTACCATTTCTTTTTTTATTAAGATTTTTTTTTTCTTTCTGTCTACGAAAAAAAAAAAAAATAATAATTTTTTTTTTTTGTAACGACGA
>JADRCO010001517.1:0-18783 GCA_021464525.1 Rhizophagus sp. LPA8_4_AMF | reverse complement strand
AGAAATATAAAGTGAAATATTTAAAGCGTACCCGTTGCAATTCAGGTTTAACCACGCCAAAAGTTGATGTAGCTCCAATGCCTCCTTCAGAAATTTCAATATCGTCTCCGTGAGAATGAAATCTAGCACGTCGACACACGATATGCGCATAATAAACGGGAGGTACCTAAGTCAAAAAGGGAGAAAATTTAACGAAAAAATTACAAGTATTTTAACCGGATTATTGAGTAAATATTTACAATAGAAACTGCTCTGGTACAACGCGCGTAAATATAGCAAAGGTTATTAGATAACTGTTGGATTCTAAAAAATCAAAAAAAAAATCAATATTGGAAGAAATAAACTATAATTATTCAATATATAATTTGACTCTTACCCATCAGAAGTGAATGAATTTTCATCGTACAATACATGATAATGAGTTGAACGAGAAGTTCCTTGTAGTCCGGGATGACTTTGCAAATCTATGATAGTTACATTTAAAAAAAAATCAAGCATTGGAAGACTTAAGGAGTAGAGAATATCTTTATAGATAAGCTTACAAAAATCAAATTCAAAAGGATGGGTAATTGTTGATTCTATTACGGTCCCAGGTAGACAATTGCCAGTACGATCAGCGTCGCGTCTATCTAAAGGGAAGAAAATAGTGTGGTGACGTTTCTGAACAATGACAAATGTGATGGTTGGTCTATAACCAGGTTCAAGAGATGCGCAAGCGGCTATTTATATAATAAGATAATAAACAATTAATGAACACAAAATGAAAATATAATACAAGATTGATTTTCTTATAATTACCTCTTAAAGCGTCAACCTCTCCCCTCAGAACTTGTGAGAATTGACCCTCGGAAACACCATCACGGTAAAAAAGAATTCGGTCAGGTTTTCTACCACAAGATTGATAAAAAGTCTTTAATAATTCCTTTGCCATATTGCCCAAGTCAGCAATAATATCAGTACGTCCAGACTGAACTCGGATAGAAGCAGAATATCTTGAAGCTCTAGAATCCATAGAACCACACAATGCAGCGATAGACGGAAGATTTGAATCACCTAAAGGACGGAGATAGAAATACATTAGATAATTTAATTATTTTAAATAAATTTACAAAAATAATTACCAGGTCCTGGATGAGAAACATCTGCTCCCATAAGAATGGTTGGACGATCAGTAATGAAAGGAACTTGAGATGGGGAGATAAAAGAATTCATTCCTCCTAATTTTACGTTTATTTTTAAACAGATATTAGCACAATACTGCTTTTTTGCCTGTATCATGTGTTTGTTTTGACAACATTGACTTGCAACTCCAATGACTGTATCAGTTACACGTTTAATTTCAGCGTAAAGTGGAACTCCAATGTTGGGAAGGATACATAAGATCAATTGGGGTTGAGCTTTAGAGGTATTTCCGGCGCGAAGCCAAGCTTGCTTAAGTGTACCCTCAATGTCCGCTTGTGGGCTAGCATGCACTATAGGTGGTGTCTTATTTGGAACATCCTATAATGAAAGTAATTTTTTAAATTAGTAATTTAATTACAATAAAAAATTCAATATTTACGTACCATTCCAGTATCAGAACACGTAATCACAAGTTGCCTAATAAATGCTTGAATCATTTGGAGTGAGGAATCACGTTCTGATCCAAAACAAACTACCGCCCAAGAACCAAGAGTGGCACCAACAGCAACTTTTTTATCTCTCAAGTTCCAAGATCCTTCGCGTGGTTGAAATGCAAAATCACGTGAGGATGGATGATAAGTAATGGTAGGGGTAGAAAGTACACGAGCTTCAAGCTAAAATATAAAAGTTTAAATTGATTAAGATTTTATTTACTTTATGTGAATATTATTTCATGTGTTATAAAAATTACTTACCACGACCATGTCATTGTTAACTGTAAGACCAAATTGTCTAAGGTATTCATTAGTGCGATAATTTAAAGTATCCACGCCTTGTCTTATTTTGTTTGCACGATCATGAGGTTGCTGACAAGTGAATTTGATCATGTCGGCTGTCTGTTTCTCACTTAGTTTTCGAATATGACGTTGTCCCTATATAAAATAATATTCACAAATATTAGTTTTTAAAATTAAATGTTATTAAAATAAATAAATAAATAAGTAAATATCTTACTTCAACTACTTCACAAATTTCAATTGGAAGATAAATATTTCTTTTAACAACAACGCAAGGTAAAAATGAATAATTGAGACGTCTATTGTAAGTTTTTTGAAAATATTCGGAGACACTCATAGTAACTCCATTACTCTCAAATTTAGTATTATCTGCACTACTTGGAGTAAATTTAGCGATTTTGAAACTTTTCTTGGATGCTAATTCTCCACGATGTGTAACACGGATTTTTAAATTCTTGATGGATCTTTCAATTTTTTGATAATCCTTGTCAGATACTCCACGGCGGAGGTCATCAGGTGTTCTACGACCAAGCAACTTTGTAATCATTAACAAAAGAGGACCACGTTCATAAAAAGCAGTAGCACTCAGATCCACGTTGATCATCATTTTTCCTAACAGGATAATAAACAAAAAATTAGTATTAAAAAATAAATAATAAACAATAAACAAACGAATTCACCTTGAGCGGGACGCGCCGATTGGTAATACCCTTGCCAAACTTCTGCGCCTCCAGCAATAGCTCGAGAATCTCGTGGCGTAAAAAAAGAATGACCAACCGTCGCATAATCCATAGATGGTTGATGGTGAATAATAACGTCAAGAGCCATAATAGCTATATCATAAAAGTTTAAAATCTAATCAGCAATCATAATAAGGGCGCAGTAAAATCGTAAAGAAGTAAAATAAAACGAACCAGTTAAACAATTAGGTGTCAATCGTCTCTTTCCTCCGAGGAATAATACAAGTTCCTCATAATTAATCTTACCAACTTTCTTCACCTTAAGTTCAAAACATTTTGGAATGTGCTTGCCAGAAGTATTTTGATCATTTGGGAGAGATACCTAATTAAAAAAAAAAAAAAAAATTAGTAAATGAAATTTTATTCAAAAAAATTCGTTACAAAAAAAAAAAAGATTAAGTAAATCAAAGACATTACTTTAAATACTTGAGAATCTTTAATGAGCATTTGTCGAGATGCGAATATATTCTTACGTCCTATTAAAGTATAACGTTAAAACATGCATACGTTTATGATTACACAAAAATTTAATTTATAAATTTACCATCGAAAACACATCGAACATTTCCTAAAGCTCCAGAAAGATTGAGTTTTTCAAACTCTGCAAAAATCTTTCTATTCAAAGTTGGAGGTACATCCGGAGTAATAGTAACATCATAATGAATAATTTCCATGTCAGGAAGACTTGTAATTTCGAAGAAATTCGAACGAACACGAATATGTCTACCCGAAGTACCCAAACTGGGGCGTAAAACAAATTCGGTAAGTTCAGAAGGAGCCTTTGAAATAGTTTCCATATTATAGTTTTGATGAGAAGTTAAATTGATAAAACTTGGATGATATATGAATTGGTGATATATGGAAGTAGTCGAATTTATTTGAAAAAAAAAAAATGGAATTAAAAAAATGGAATTAAAAAAATGAAAGAAAAGGGACCCATTTTATGTCTTCAATTTAGTAAGCTAAAAGTAAGCTAAGCAAGCTCATAAGTTACAAAAATATGATTAATTATACGTTTAAGCATGAATAAGAAACAACAATTTTCACTTTAGAATGAATAAATTCCACGTGGATTTTCAAAACTTCGGTTACTCATTGAACCTACTCATTGAACTACTCATTTACTAAGTAAAATGATAAAGCCAAATAATTATATGCATATATACATTTTTATTTTAGTGCGATTAAATTTATGAGCCAAATTTTTTCGCACATTTTTTTCTTTTTCAAAGCGAGCATCAACGCGAGCGACAAAAAATTTATGTAATGATTCTGTAATTTATTAACAATTTTATTCATGTGATAATTACCCAAGAATAGAAAAAAAAAAAATATTATAAACAACCGATTTCATTTGATATTCTGATATTGAAAATAAGAATATTTTTGGGTGGTCCGAATAACTTTCAAATGGACGATCGAAAATTGGGATTATAATAAATATCTGCGATTTTTGGAAAATTTATTTTATTTTATTTTATTTATTATTTTTTTTTTTTTAAAAAAAAAACTAAATTTTTTTTTAAAAGATTGGAAATGTTACAAAACGGAGAGGTAATTTCTCAAAGAATTAAAATTTTTTTTTTTTTTGTTCATAATTAAAATTTTCTACCATCGTTTTTTTTTAATCACAGGAAATTATTTGGAAAGGAACGACATGGCCTATGGGAATATGTTCTCCATTATGTTGCAGTACAGGTAATTAATTTTGTGTTCAGTTAGTTAAAATGACACGAGATATTGAATTTTTTTTTTAACTTTTTAAATTATTTTGTAGTTAAATGGAGAATAACAAATAAAAGAATTGATTATGTTAGAGGATGCTGCGGTTCAACAGAATCAACTTTGGTGAGTACGAGAAAACAAGTGTAACCATATGCGTTTAATATGGTATATTTCAAGTTTCAATTAATGAAATTCTTCTAATTCTTCTTCCTTTAGGATGTTCGACTAATAGCTGATTTGCAACTTCACAGGAGTTGTTTTCAATTATTGTTTGGTAGAGGAACTTTAACAATTTATTCTAAGTAAGTTTTTATATGTTTTTTTTTTATTGATTTATTAAAATTAAATTAACAATGTTTTTTTACATTTAGTGATCGTACTGATTCTGAGATAAGAATTTCTGCGTTCGGTATGAAAAGAACATATCATAAATTTAGAGAAGAATGGTTACGTACGAAAAATGGACAATAATCGAATATATAATATATAGTTAATTGCATCTTATTACCACAATAAATCACCCTCAATTTAACGTTTTTCAGTTTAGTTCGATTTCGATTTCTAATACGTTAGGGCGTTGCCCCTTATTTCAAATAAAAAATAATAAATATTTATATTTAATTCATACTGACCAATCATTTTAGTTTCTATGATACAATATTAATTTTTTTTTATACATGTGTAACGGTGATAAATATAAACCGGAAATTGAAATAATTAGGAATAGTGTCTTTATCGTTTTAAATAAGTTTTTTAGTGTCAAGTAAACCACCTTTCCCACCCTTCTACTCATTATGTTGATTGATAATTTTAATAAAGAGGAAGATGATAACTTACTTTCAGAAGCAGAAGCTGAAGAAATAAAAGAATTTCATTTCCATGTTTATTTTCTTCAGGTATTGTTTATTACAAGATGTATAAAAAATAAAAAATACAAATTGATTATAATGCAGATAAAAATAAATAAATAAATCTTTATTTAGGACAATGAACAAAATCGTGCATCAGCTCTTGCTTTACGTGAAAAGATATTTAAACTAATTAAGAAAGGGTTTTTTCATCCTGTTCCGTTAGCAACTTATAACGATTCACCAAGGGGTCCTCACCCAATCGTTCGTATGTTTACCTTTTAATTATTAATTATTATTTATTTACTTATATTAAATTTTCGTAGGGATCTTATGAAGTGTGGTGTCCTAAAGAACATTTCTCTAGAGTCTATTCATGGTTTACTCTTCATCATGGAGTACATTCGATACTTATTCATCCTTTAACTAAGTATGAAGTATTAGATCATAGTGACAGAAGCGCATGGATGGGAAAGCCTGTCCCTTTGGATTTAACCAAAATTCCGGAGCATTTGGATAAAACTCCTTTTCAATATCCCGAACTTGGTCTCGGGTATTCTGCACCCAATAATTATGATAAGACTAAATAGGTAATGATTTGGGCCCAATAATTTTTTTATAATCACAAATTTAAGAAATAATTAATCTGCCGTATATGCATGTGTTTGATGTTGTACCTTTGTAATGTAAAACACAAAAATAGAATATAAAGATATCATTTGGGTTTCGAATTTCTAATTTATATAATTAAAAGAAGAGACTTAAATAGCATTATATTTCTGTTAAACATTTATTATTATTATTTTATGATTGTTTCCAAAAAGAATGTAAATACTTTAAATGGATATAACTAATAATAAAAGTTTCGAATTCTCATGATAATTTTTATAACAATTTCATGGTTTTTGTTTGTTTTTTATTAGGTTACATTAACATCAATTCAATACTATTTAAGAAATAAAAAAAAAAAATTTTCTTTTGTAAGGGTTTATTTGATTATCATTCTACATTACATTAACATATCTTTATTACTTAATACTATTATGGTCTTGTGGTAGGACTTGATTTTTTTTTATATAAAAACCTCAAAATTTAAAAAAAAAATTTTTTTCTTTAATTCACCGTCCCTTGACGTTGAGTTTTAAGCTATTAAAACTGGTTTTTTTTTGAACTTTGTGCCCTAAAAAAAAAATCAGTTTTCGTACTCTTTCATCTTTATAAATTAATAACTGTATTTGGGATTATCACACAAAAGTTATTCATTATTTTCATGCCGCCTTGAAGGTGAAAAAATGCCAACCTTTAGCGACACAAGTTATCTTGGTATGATCCATTCTTTAATATAAAAAAGAAAAGTTATAATTTAACTAAATTTACTAAATTTAATTGTTCACTTTTATTATAACAGCAAGAATATGTTATATTCCATTCATTTTAGTTTGGTAAGCTATCAAATTTTCGTTTATATTTTTAAAAAATCAAAAAATAATTTGGGGTCACAAATTCATGTTTTTAATCAATTTTTTTTTAGGATGATCGTTCGAACATGGCAGACAAATCGTTGGGAACCTGTTTCTTTTCTACGTTTAATTCGACTTGAACCTCGTTCCCTGTTCACCTTTGCATTCTTATTAGCTTTACTTGTTCGTTTTGTACATGATATTATATTGTATTCTATTAAAATTAATGAAGGATACCTTACCGAACCAATAATAATCGAAAAACCGGAATTAGATTGGGCTCCTAAAAATTTACGGCTATATAATATATCACATTACCTAGATTCAATTTCATTAAGTTTCACCATGTAAGTAGTTAATAAAAATAAGATCTTTTCATTTGTCATTTGTTCCTTTCCGTGTCACATTAAATTTAACGGATAATCTAAGTTAAAAAAGATTTTTTGGTACGACAAATACTAGTTACTGCGCCATCATATTAATCTTTTTTTTTTTATATTATTATTAGAACGAGCTTATTTGCATCGCAAATATTTTGGAATTATATCATGGAACAAATATCTAGGAAACAACATACTGGAGTATGGGAATATTGGTTATGTCTAGTATTGGCCATATTATTATTACCAATGTAAATTAATTTTATTGATTTATTGATTTTTGAAATTTTTTTCAACCATCTAATATGTATATTAATATTTTCTTTCATTTTTCATTTTTTTTTTCATTTTTTTTTTTTTTAGTTTTCCAGTTATTGTTTATCTTTTCGATGCTTTATTTGAAAATCCTAAATATAAGGATAATGTTCCACGACTTTCAGCTAGTGGAATAGCATTAATATTATGTTTTATTGGAGGATTAAGAGTACATTTTAGTATTGGAAAATTATTAAATTTAAATACTAGACCTATATTACAAAGTAGTGGAAAATTAAAATATTTTCAAGATTTAAATTTATGGTTTAATATATCACTTTTTATATGGTCAATAAGTTATATAATAATTAGTATAGATGGAATGTTATCATTTATAATTACGAAGAATTTTATAAGTGATTTATTAATTGCTAACGCAAATTTTGGTGAATTCATATTATATATTTGTTTAATATCAATTTTTAATCCAGATTTTTCACTTACACCAAAACAAAGAATTATTTCTACACCATTTGATGTAATAAAAACAGATAGTAGTATAAGTATGGCAGAAGTAATAGGACCTGAATTTGATTTTGATTCTCAAATAAGAGTTGAAACAAGACAAAATATTAAGATTGAACATGCATTTATTAATCCAAATTATAGACCATATTCTACAACTCCACCTTTATCACCAATTTCAAATGGAAATGCAATATTAACTCCTATGCCATCACCATCTTCAACATTTGCAGTTCTTAATAGAAATCCACCTTCACCTTCACCTTTACAACAAAGTTGGGGACAAGGTCAAAACAAAAGTGAAGTTTCGAGTCAACAAACTTTAGATAATGATCAAGCAATTTTAACTGAACATGTTGATAAGTATGGAACTGCTTATGATGATGAATCTATACAACAAGAAGAAACTATGAATGATCCTCAAATTTATATGGAAAATTATAATAATATTTATTATAATAATCCTATAAGAAGATTATCTTCAAAGGACAATGATAATATATCATATAATAATTCATCATCATATGATAATACAATATATGATCGTAGCAATTCTATGTAAAATGTTTTTTTGCATTTATCAGGCATTTATAATATATATATCATGACAAGTCAGTTCGAAAGTCAGTTCGATAAGTCGGTTCGACAAGTCAGTTTGACAAGTCGGTTTGACAAGTCGGTTTGACAAGTCGGTCCGATAAGTCGGTTCTCGAAAAAAAAGCATTAATTAGAAACATTAATTTGATTGTTTTATATTTAGAAATTATTCACTATAGTATGGATGGTTATATATTTATTATATTTATTTTATTTTATTTTAATTATTTTATTTTCTTTTTTTTGATGAAATATTTTTTTTTTTTCATCTTTAAAAAAACCGACTTGGAAGAAATCAAATAGTAAATTTTTTTTTTTTTAAAAAAAAAACATTTCATTACATTTCAATCATAACAAATAGTGAAATCACAGTTATATTTATATTAAAAATAGATTTTTTTAATATTATATTTTTTACTTTCAGTTCATTGGATCATTGTATTATTTGGAGTACATCATCATCAAATATCGATAGTCAAAGATCTTTATTATTATGTACATATAACTATTTATAAAAAAAACCACGCGCATATTATTAAATATCTTTATTTGGATCATAAAAAAAAAAAATTTTTCTTTCTTTTGATTATTAATGGGGAGATCAATACTGCGAATCATTAAATACTAACAGTTTAACGCAGTTATCGATAACAGTTCGATAACCAAACTTACAAACCTATGTATGGTAAATCCAATTTTTCGTACTAACCGTATTCAAATAATTAACGTCAACGTTACAACGTCTGGCTTAGTTTATTTACTTTATTGATCATCTGACATGTCACACGTTCAACATTAAGCATATATTTAAAGCGCTTGAAATCGAATTTTTTAAAAAAATTTCTTTCATCCTCAAAGAATTATTATTTATTTATTAAACGAATATCGTATTAAAATAAGTTATGATAACTATATTACCGAATGAATTATTATTGAAATTTTTCAATAATGTATTACTAGAAAATAAGTAAGTTATATTAAATTATTTTTATATGATGAAAAATATTACGATAAAAACATTAATTTAACAATTATATTTCCTTTTTTTTAAAAAAAAAGTTACAAATATTTATGGAGGATAAGAAGAACATGTAAAAAGTGGAACATATTAATTCCTGTTGTGATCAATGATCACATAAATGGTAGATTTGGAAATGATTTAAAATTAGAAGTAATGTATTCAAATTGGTATCGATTTAAAAAGTTTTATTTATTTTTTTTTTTTTTTTTAAATTTAATTTCATATTTTTTTTTTTTTTTTTTTTTCTCATTCCCAAAAAAAAAAAATAAATTTTTTTTTTATAGTTAAAAATGGAATTTGCACATAAATTTATATATTTTCATAGTAAATTTGAAACATTTGAAAATATTTGTACATTTCAACTTATTAATTCATCATCATCACCAACATCATCATTAATTACAGAAGAAGAATTAAAGAGAAATCCTGGAGATACATGTTGTGCAATACATTTAGAAATGTTTGTAAAAAAATTTGAATCATCATTACCATTTGGTTGGCGTACGAAAGAATATATTCCAACAATATTATTACCAGGTGAAAATCCTTGTGATATTAAACAAGCAAAATTTGGTATGGGAATGATTTTAGGTTATAAATTATCACCCTGTACTAATATTTTGGCCAAGGATGTATTCAAATTTCGAGTTGATGATGATAATAATAATGATAATAATGAAGTTAACGTTAGTGGGGTTAATGAAAGAAGAGAAGGAAATAATCTCTCGATTTCAAGTTCGACTCCAAGTAATTTACATATAAGTGTTGGTCCTAGTAATGGTGTTGAATTAATTTATTTAAATATACCAAGAGAAGTCATGTTAGAATTAATGGATGCATTGGATATTCTTGCTGGTTCGTTATCATTATTTTATATGGATTAATGATTTAATTTTTTTTTTTCGTAAATTTTTATTAAAAAAAAAAAAACTTTTTACTTTTTTACTTGAAATATTTAAAATATTTTTTTTTTAAAAAAAAAAACACATTCTATCTTGTCTACACATTTTTTATTTTTTTGTTTCTTTCGGTTTAATAGTTTCAGATCGTGTTACAGGAAGAAAATTATCTTTTACGGGAAAATTTTATAAATTTAAAAAATATGAAGACGTAATTGGGAATCCTTATCAAAGAAGATCATTAATTATGAGCTAAATTAGGTTAATAAAAGTTTAATATTATGAGTAATATGAGTTGTTAATCATGAGTAATCATGAGTTTACCATGAGGTTAAAATTATTGAGGTTAAAAGGTTGTTTAAGTTAATCGTGAGTTAATCATGAGTTTACTATGAGGTTAAAATTAAGTTGTTTACAAATTAATTGTGAGTTAAAATCGTGAGTTAAAATCATGAGTTAAAAAGAAAAAGGAAATTTTTATTATTTAATTCTTATCCAAATATTTGTTATACCGTTAAATAAATGTACATTAGATACGTGAAATAAATGAGTAGATCTAAATTATTTTGATAAATAGAGATTTCAGATGACGTATGATCTTATCCATGCGGAGTCTGGTATTATTAAATAAATGTTATTTTTTAATTAAGCCACGTTTTTTTAGTTGTAAAGTTTTTTTTCGCGTTAATGATAATCCGATTGTTTCTTAATCCGATTGTAATCGTTCTAACGATAAATCCGAATGTAATCATACCAATTGCTAATGATAAATCGATTGTTAAATGAATCTAGATGAATTTAGCCGTTGTTTATAATGAATCATCGGGTGTTCATTTAATATAATTAAATTATAGGTGCTTAACGAAATGTAATTACGGCTGCGAAACTATTACGGTATATGCCGTAATGTCGTATTTTGTGGCGTAACCATAACAGATAATAAAAATATGTCGACGTACTTTAGAATCTTTAGACGTCGAGAATCTTACAGATTATAGAGTACATTCGGTTACCCGCGTCATATCTAGAAAACATTCTTACTA
Organism: Rhizophagus sp. LPA8_4_AMF; assembly: GCA_021464525.1. Taxonomy (NCBI): domain Eukaryota; kingdom Fungi; phylum Glomeromycota; class Glomeromycetes; order Glomerales; family Glomeraceae; genus Rhizophagus; species Rhizophagus sp. LPA8_4_AMF. Next base: position 7,371 of record JADRCO010001517.1, on the reverse strand, counting down.
AAATATTTTGGGAGTCTTATGAATAAATAAATCCGGTTCTCATCACGGCGATGATCATACTGTAAGAAATTTTCTACCCAGCCGGCATTACGACATTAAGAAATTTAACCATCATAAATTCACAATATACGTCAACACCAACGTGACAAACAGTGTTGTAGTTCAAAATTGGAGAAGAATAAATTTCCATAAAAAAGAATCAACGAATTAACGAATTAATATATTTAAACATACATATTAATTGTACCTTAAAATTACGGTAATAACCGGATCAATATTAAAATAGTATAAACCGGGGCATGAAACATTTATCATCCCGTTTGACCGACCATTTAATAAATAAATAAATAAATAAATAAATAATAAATAAAAAATTAGATCATAAACTCCTTGGGGGTCTTTTGTAGAAAGTTTCAGAAATGAGACATGTGAGACATATGATCAAACGGACAATCAGTAAAACCGGTCGCTCAACCGGATAAGTTAAGCGGTAATCACTTGGCGGTTTGAAATAATTTCATTTTGCTTTTTTACTTTTTTAAAAGAATATTTAATGAATATTCCCATAAAAGAACGAATGGTTACCACTGTAAAACAAATGAAACGACCGCAATATTTTCTCTGTTCATCATTTCTAAAAATATATTTCATTGATAGAATGTAAGAAGTTGTGGCGGAGTCTAGAAATTTCAACCCGATTATTCATTTACTCTTATTATGGAAAACAAAATTTGATCTAGGGAAATATGATATTAAAAATAAATTCTGAGAAGGATTTTTTAACATGTGATCTTATTTTGTCAACTAAAAAAATTTTTTTAAATATGGATAAATTAAAAAAAGAACAATTCTATTTTTGTAAAAAAATATTTACACAAATATATAATAATGGGATTTCTTACAAAAAATATTTATATATACATATATATATATATTTTTTGGTCTGTTACCTAAAAAAAGTTAAAGAACTCCGGAAAGGAAAAAAAGAACCAAAGATATTCGAAAGAGATTAATAACTTTAATGACTATAATGACTATAATGACTAATGATTTAATAAGCTTTAGTAAACTTTAATATACTTTAATATACTTTTAATAACTAATAATCTTTTGTTACTTTAATAAACCTTTAATAACTTTAATATACTTTTAGTAACTTTAATAAGCTTTTAGTAACTTTAATAAGCTTTTAGTAACTTTGATAAACCTTTAATAACTTTAATAAACCTTTAACAACTTTAATAAACCTTTAATAACTTTAATAAACCTTTAACAACTTTAATAAACCTTTAACAACTTTAATAAACCTTTAATGACTTTTTTAACTTTTTAAAAATAACTTTTAATAAACTTTTGATAAATTTTAATAAATTTAATACCGTAACTTTTACCATATTAAACCTTACTTACATTTTAAATTGTATTCGTTAAAAAAGATATGTACTTTATGTATGATCAATGCTTAATAAATAATAAACATTAATTACTAGATCACATAGTTAAAGATCATATGGAACGGACGGAAGGAAAACCAAAATGTTGCATAACATAAAAAATGTATTAAAATAATAATTGGTTCAAATAATTGTTTGGTGACAAAAAAAGATGAATTTTTTGGGTTTGAACCATACAAATTACTTTCTCATGATATTTATAGTAACGATTACTTTAATACTCTCGTTTAATTGAAGTTCTCTAAATCAGGAAGTTGGACTAAATCAGTAAGTATAATAAAATTGAGTTCCCCGTAAATTTCCTTTTCATTTTTTACCATTGTTAACAAAAGTTTTGATCACTCTTTTTTGCATAATTACAAATTAGTATTAATTAAGAAACTTGCGTTTTTTTTATTACATGATTATTTGTATAAGAAATTTAAGACTGATAGACTTTGTTTTACTAATTTGGCAAAAATTTTAATATTGTAATGAAGGAATCGTCATTTTTTTTTTTCGAAAAAACTTTAATTTGATCATTTATATATTGTATGTACATTATACATTTATGTTGTATCCTTTTAATAGGCTAAAAAAAAAAACGGAAATGTAACAAAAAATTAAACAAAATTAATTACGTAAAGGGAAGATATCCCGATGATGAAGCAATAATACAGATGAGCAGATAAGGTTTTTTTTTTTAAAAAAATAATTTATTCACTCCTAGCTTCGTTGCCTCCAAAAAAAAAAAATGGGTAGCCGCAAAAACATTTGAACTTTTAATTTTTACTTTTTTTTCGCCGGCCTTTTTCTTCCGACAGAAAAATTATTTTTAGCCTGGCGAAATTTATTGTTTGTTTTTGATGAAACAAGTAACGTAAATCAAGACTAACTCTTACCAGAAAACAACACATAAGTGTTACCATCTTGTAATTTATCCCAAAATGAGATTTACGGTACATGATTTTTTTGACAACACAAATTATTTATTAATGGTTTTTCTTTACCTTATTTGTCCCTGATAAACGAAACTCGATATTAAAATCTAGAAAAAATACAGCCTAATTTTTTTTTAAATTTATTTGCATAACAAATGATTTTTTTTTTAACAATCGAAATTATATATAAATACATTAAATAAAATAAATTATAAATTACTTACGCTTTTTTTGGTCGTGAAAAAGATTTTCCTGAAAAAAATATATATATATTTTTTTTTATTCTGTTATTTTAAAAAAAAATTTTTTTTATTATATTATTTTAAAAAATCAATATATATATTTTTTTAAAAAAGGGAGTCTTTGTTTCTTTCTCTCTCTCTCGAATTTTCTCGGAAAAGAAACGAACGAACAAAGCAATAAATTAAATAAATTAAAACAACAAGCATAAGTTAACAAAGAAACGCATACATACAAGTTCATAAATTTATATGATAAAATTATGGAATCAAATAAGGAAATACTTACATCTTCATCTAACCAAACAAGTCCTAAAAGTTCTAATGTTTCAATTCTTATTCCTAATTCTAATGATAATTTAAAATTCATTGATTATTCTCGTTTTGAAAAGATCAATGAATTAAAAATTGGTTTAAATGAATTAGGTATAGAATTATTTAAAGCATATTGGAAAGATACTAATTCTATTGTTATATTAAAGAAATTTCATTCTCAATATTTGGAAAATGTAAGTTATCCCAAATCCCAATAACAAAGTTCCTATATTTCTTTCTAAAAATTAATGAAATTAATGAAATTAATAAATTTAATAAATTTTTTTTTAGATAAAATTATTTCATAAGTCATGTTATCACCAAAATATTTTGCAAATATTCGGTTTTACCAAAAATCCGAATAGTGAAAATATCGAAGATTATTTTTTGATAATAGAATATCCTAACGGAGGAAATTTACGAAATTATTTAAAAGAAAATCATCAAAAACTTTCTTGGAATGATAAAATGAGATTAGCTGTTGACTTAACAAGTGGTTTACAATGTATACACAGTTATGATATCGCACACTTAAATTTGGTAAATATAAATATATAATTATTTATAAATAAATAGTTATAAATAATTATTTATAAACAATTAACTATAAATAATTATAATTTTTTTTTTTTTTTTACTCACCTTTCACCTTTCTTTCTTTCAACTTTCGTTCTTCGTCCCCTTTATAGCATCCATTTAATGTATTTATTCATAATAATAGGTTATTATTGGGAGATATAGGACTTTCAAAATCTATGCTTGATGTTACAATACCTGAAAATAAGAAAATTTTACCTTATATTGAACCTAATTCGTCCTTACCACGTGACAAAAAATCTGATATATTTAGTTTAGGTTTCATATTGTATGAATTATCAAGTGGAAAACCTCCTTTCGCTTCGGTTCGGCATAATTTTGATTTAAGTAAAAAATTATTATCAGGTGAAAGAGAAAAACCTATCGCGGGTACTCCTATTGAATATATTGATTTATATGAACAATGTTGGGACAATGATCCTATTGTTAGACCAAGTGCTGAAGATGTATTATCTAGATTAGGTAGAATGAATTTATCTCCAATTTATGAGGATACAGAAATTAAGACTCTTAAGACAAAGATTGAAAAAAAGAATGTTAATATTGTTGAAAATAAGAATGAAGTTGAAGTTGTATCCGAAACTTCAACACACAATCGACTCGATTCTGTCGTACTTGATTTTGGTGGCGGAGTAGATAGCGGATTTGGTAGTGGTAAGTGATAAGTGATAAGTTTTGTTATGCTTCTCGCTTCTTGGTCTCATTAATTTACTTTATATCTATTTTTTTTTTTTTTTTATGTAATAATTTTATAGGGGTAAGAAATCATTTCTTTTTAAATTAAATTAAATTAAATTAAATAAATATTTATATATTGTTAACCTTTCTTGATATTTCTTGATATTTCTTTTTATAGTCACGAGAGAGACGACCAGTTCCAAAGGAAAAGAAAGGTAAATATCAGAAAAAATTTTTAAATAAATAATTAATTAAATGTTCAAAAAATAATAATAATAAATTATTATTATATTATTTTAGGGAAAAAATGTCAAATTTTACCATGCTTACCAAAATGTAGAATCACTTTTGGAGTTTTTCTATGTTGGATGTGTATAATTCTTTTAATAGCTTGTGTATTTTTAGGATTCTTTTTAACAAAACTTATTAAAAAAAATTAAGTTTTTACGTACATCCTAATTTGTATATTATTATATGCGTTAATAGTATAATATGTTTTCCTTAATATTATGTACCATTGTGTTTATAATTTATGATTTTTTTTTTTCATGTACCATTTTGAATTTTTTTGTATTTTTTATTCAAATGTTCAAATGTTCAAATGTTTAAATGTTTAAATGTTTTAAATGTTTTAAATGTTCAAAAGTTCAAAAGTTCAAATGTAATAAAATGTATCAAATTGTATTATAAGAAAATTGTATCAAATTGTGATATTGTGTACGTACTGTACGTTGTTGTGATGTTCGAACCCCTGAATCTTGAATATTGTGATTTGTTTCAGAAACGACATTTCATATCATAGAAATCATTGTGAACTTTTTTAGAAAAAAATAAGGAATTTCAGAAATGAACATTTAAAGATTGCTAACGTCGAAAACCCTGAACTTTGTAACATTGTAACATTAGTACGTTGAAATCATTGTTAACGAACCATTGTTAACGAGCCAGTACAGAACAACAAATGCCAGTCACCGACCTGCACCTAGAACGTCAACATCAAAGGTCGTAAACAATGACATTAACATTTTCATACGTTGAATTACGTGCACTACGGTAGTATACCAAGTTGCCAACTGTAAACCCGAAACCCGAAACTCTCTTGAAACGTAAACCGGTAAGTCGAAATCATTGATTCATTGTTGACAAAAAAATGCAGTCTCGCAGACCACCGAAAGTTGAAACAATGCAAGAATGTAAAATTACTAAGCTACAATAAGATACAAAGTGTTATTTACTTTAACAAGTCTAACAAGCCTAACAAGTCTAACTCTCATCACATGATCAAAAAATATCAGAAGCTGCGCCACAAAGGAAATTTAAGAAAAAGTATTATTTATATATAGTGGGGAGTATATTAAACTATCAAAGACTCTTGAACCATTTTCTTGTACGAAACTATTGATGATTATAAACTAATAAACTAATATGATATAGTTATAAAGTAATATTACGTATCAATACGTAATGAAACTCATACCATGTAATAAAATGTAAAAAAATAATATATTAAAATTTGATTTAAATAAACTTTGCTTGATTAGTCAATATGTCAAACTTGATAAACCTGTTTCATAATGGTACAAAAAAAAAAATAAATGAAGTGTTTTTTGGTTTTCTTTGAATCAATGATCGATGAGTACAAGAAAGGAAAATTTATTTTCCCTTAAAGAAAAAATTGCCTTTATATGGTATGAAATTGTAGTTTTAAATTTATAATCGGAAGTTTTAAAATTTATTTTTCACGTTTAAAACAAGTTTTTTAACATGATTTTTTTTATGATCTCTTTTTTTTCTTTCAATCAAAATTAATCTTAAACCTAATCGGAATTTTTCTATTCCATTAAAGGAATAAAGTTTGATATTTTACGAAACAACCTTTTTTTGGCGGGAAAAAAAAGGAATGTTTTTTTGTGTATCAGATTTTGTTTATTTATTTTCTTAATGCAAAAAAAAAGATGTTTTGGACTTAATACACTGATTACATTGTGACATGTTTTTAACAAAGCTTTAAGTTGGGTGATACAATAAATTTTTTTCTTTCCAAAAACGTTGTAGAATGCAATATTCAAACATTTTAGGAACTTGTTTACTTTAAACGCACGGATTTCTTTATTTTATCCTAAATCAAGGGACAAAGATAATATAAATTAATCCGATGCTTCAGACTGACGTAAACATCAAACAAATTAATTTATTGGTACGGGAATATTTTTTTTTTTTCGTTGTTTATTCATTATATATGATATTTATATATATAATGATTTTTTTTCCAAGTTTGTAACTTCAAAATGTCTAACATTTAATATCCTTATATTAAATTTTTTAATAATAATCGTTGTTTATTTAAAAAAAGAACAAGGTTTTTTTTTTTTTTTGGTCTTTTGAAAAGAATTCTTTGTTCTCAAATATTCCTTTGTTGTTGTTATATGACGAATCATGTAACACGCTCCGATCGTGTTTAAACGAATCATTTTTAATACATGTGATTTTATGTAATTTTTTAAAATTTAAATTTAATTTATTTTTAATTAATTTTTTTTTTTGTCTATGCATATAAATATTTATATAATTTATATAATTTAATGGTTTTATAGTTAATCGATTTTTACTCGGCAAAAAAAAAAAAAATTTCTTTTTTTTATTATAAAAATTTTTTAGGGGTGGGGTATTAAAAAAAAACTCTTTGTCTAAAAAATTTTTTTTTTTTTTGATACACACGGTCCATGCATTTTAGAGTTGGCATGATCTATTTTATATTTTATATAACCTTATATAGAAGTTTAGATTTTTTTTAAAAAAGTGGTGTAACAATTCTTAGTTTTTTCTTTTTTATGTTTAAACAAAACCATACAAACACCATTTTTTTTTTTTTTTTTTATTTTATTTTATTTTAATTTATTTATTTTTTTTAATTTAAAATGAAATAAAGAAGAAACGTTTAAAATTTTTTTTTTTTTTGTTGTTTGTTGTTTGTTTATTAACTCGATTTAGATTCTTTTTCTTATATAAAAATCATCATTTTTTTTTCATTTCCCAAAAATTTAAACTCATGAAATTTAGGAAAAAATTTTATATAAATCATCCTTCCATCTAAAAAAGACTTCATTCAAAACATTCAAAAAAAAAAAAAAAAAAAAAAAAAAAAAAATTTATTTTTTTTTTTTTTTT
>JADRCO010001516.1:0-18804 GCA_021464525.1 Rhizophagus sp. LPA8_4_AMF | reverse complement strand
TTAATATTGCTTAAAATAATAATTTACCTGACTTGAACTTCCTTCCATATTTTTTTATTACGAAAAGTAGTAAAGAAAATATTATCAAAAATGTATGGTACTTCCATTTATTTAATGTAACGTGTCGCAAATATTATAATTTAAGTAAATTCTAAATGCTGATCAGCAAGTCGAGTATCATTGGATATTATTTAATCAAACTAGGAAATGATCGATGGTCCCATGTGCCACTTCCGAATCAAAAAAATCACCAAAAAATTACACTAAATTATTTTAAAATCGATTAATTTGCAAAGGAAAAAAATTTAATAATTAAACTGAAAAAGTATAATTAAAATAAAATAATGAATGTCATTATTTCTCCAAAGAAACTCATCTATATCTACAAGGCCGTTAAGTACCCAACCTAGAAATAAAAAAAAAGGATATTAAAAATTAATAAGTCTAATAAAGTGGAGCAGTAATCCGCGCCCATTTATTATCGTTTCTAAATTTTGAAATATAATAACTGAATTTTCACGTTTTAAGTGGCGCAGCTTTGCATTTGAAACTTTTGATTGGTTAAATTTTTTTGACAGTGTTTCAACTGTTTCATGTAGATAAAAAAATAGGGATGATTAAAATTTATTTTCTTTTTAATCTTTTTCGGTCATATTCATAAAACATATTTTTTAAACCACCTTTTATTAAGTAAAAAAAAAAGAAAAAAATTTTTTTTTTCGATAAAATGTAACGGTACTTACTATTTAAGATACTTTGGCATTAACTTTGCATTTGAAAATTTGAAAATTTGATTGGTTAATCTATTCATAAATAAATCATAATGTATAATGAAAATTTTTAATGCTAAAAAAAGGGAAATTAAATTGATAACAAACGCATTGTTTGTGATACGAAAATGAAAAAGCAAACATTTTTTTTCTCTTGGAAACAAAAAAAAATCACTAGATATTATTTGATATTATTTGGTTGTAATTATTAATAATAATATTATTTTAATTAATAATATTTTAAAATGATTATAAAAATTTCAGTCTATAAATTCTTTGTTAATAAAAACAAATCTCGTGCAAAAATAAAACAATACTAATCGTTTAAAGAACTCAAAAAAGGTAATAACTTATAAATATCTTTCCTTATTTGTAACTAAAAACCTAGACGTCTTATTTCTTAAATGAAGACATTTTTAACAATCCATTAATGTAATGTAATGTATAAAGGAATTTGTATTTTATAGTTACTATATACCAATCTATATAATATATCGCGTTAATCTAATGTAAGAATATACGAAGTTCAATGATCAGACAAAAACCTCGTCACGTGAATTTATAAATGTTATTTTTTGATATGTAATTTGTTAAAGATTTCATTCACATAGTCAGATTAATTGCAAGCTGCACATTTTATATGGTGAATCGTATCTTGAAGATCGCCGATTGTTTTATAAATTCTACTTTTATTATATACACAGTACGTCTTCTTAAATCTACAATAATATAACATTTATTTGACGATTTTATATCCCAAAATTATTTAATTTTTACGTCTTTACTCTTTTTTGACCGGGCGAATTGTTCTTAAAAAATTTATTTGAACGTGCCATAGCTATCATAAATTTTACGTTCATTTGTTATTTGTGATCACGGATGCTCTGTCTGAATGTCTGAATCATTTGCATGAGTGATGAGAAATTGATATCGGAGGACTAAGAAAAATGAAAAATTTTCATGATGAATAATATTGCTTAAAAAAATTTATTTATTACAACTATTTAAAATTAATAAATAAAAAATAACAGTAAGGAAATTTTTGTCCTTTTGTTTTATTTCTTAGCTTTTCTTATCTCAATTTTAATCTAAATACTCAGGCGTAGAATTATTTTTCTATAAATTCGCGATTCATTATTTTATCAGATAATTGAAACCAAATTTGTTTCTTTCAGGACAGCCGGGCATCAGAGTTTGAAGAAAAAAAATCATACTATTTTTACTTCTTGATTTCGTCGATTCACGTTTTTCTATTGATTGGATCGTTAAATTTTTAATAACAGCAATAATTGCTTTTATCATGAACAAAAACGGAACCTTATTAATTCATTCGGTGTTGGAAACTTTATAAGTCCAGTTATTTTCGTACTATAAGTCCAATTGATCCACATGACCAACACCGAATTCATTGGTTTATCATAAAATCAAAAATTGGCGGTAATACAAGAACCCAACAAACGTGATCAAATAAATCTACCAGTTATGTGAAATAAAAGTCACTATCATTAAATTCATCCAATATGATATGTCTAAACATCATACGTTTGCGTACAAGAGGTTTATAAATTCGTTATAATTGTCTCATTATTCTTGCATGTTTCTTTCTTGCGTTAATTAAATTTCATCAAATATTGCTGATCACTGTAATAAAATTTAAATAATTCACATGATTTTTCGTTGTTGCTTCTTTCTTCAGTTTCACTTGCATGCGTCAATTGCGTCATGCATTCATACTATTTACTACATAAAAGCTTTCAATCAATAAATTATTATCACCAATCGATCAAATTTTACGGTTATTGATAAAGTTTTTTCTCTTTCAGAAACGCTATTTTCTTTTTATCAAGGGATCGTATTTAATAAACATAATGGATATTTAGATTTATCTTATCGGTTGTTTTTAATGCTGAAAAAAAGTTTTTTTTTGATCATTAACATTACATGTAGTAAAGGGAACGATCCGAATCGATACTATTGAAAAAATCGAGTCAAGCAGAATCAAACCCGAAAAACCGGTTCAGTTCCATAATCGGTTTTTGTCACTTCGGTCCAGTAATTATAAGGCTTAAGCGCTCGAATTTCATGTTAAAAGCATCAGCCAATAGTTAGTTAAAGTAAAAAATTTTTTATTTCAGTAATTGAAATTTAACGATTTTATTTGTTTATTATTTATAAATCCGGGAAAAAAAATATTAATAATAATTGTTTACATTTCCCCCTCCCGAATTTCTCGAATATTCGGAAATAAAAAGTACTCACGTGAACAATTTAGCCAATAAAAACAGTTTGGTACCATGTGATTTTTACATCATATCAGATGTTGCTTAAACTTGAATTTTTTAACGAAAGCGTTTTTTCAATGGTGGTTTGTTTTACATCATTGTATAAGGAAAATGTTTATATTTGTACAAATAAACGAGGGCTAAAAATTTTAACTAGATCTTTAGCAAAAGAAATAGAAGAAAGCGGTTTATTTTCACCTTATGAGATTCAATAACTCTCACCAAAATGTGCGTGTAGAAGTTAGAAAAACAGAAGCTGAACCTTAGGTAAGTCTTAAGTATCGGTGCGCGAAGGGTTAGAAGGTAAGCTATTATTAAGTAAGACATTGGGATTTATATATCTCAAGTTTGCTCTTTTTCCATATGATTTACTGAACCTTTATCACAACCACAAGCTCCTAACGCTTTTACAAGGCTAATGGATTTCAGGCATCGACTTCCAGCACAAAACGTGATGATATACGCGATATATTATTATATAATCATATTATGACCGGGTCATCAGAATTCGGACTCTAGGACGCCAAGGAGTCCATCATCTCTTCTATATCTTCTTTTCTCCGCTCCCATAACCTATGCCGCAAAGAAGGTACAGAATTAACCCTTACAAATAGCATAACAAGTGGTGTTTCCTGCCAGATTGAATGCTATTAGCCTATTCTTTATTAATAGTTTTTTCTAAATAGAAATAAAAAGAATTTCCTCAAATTTTTTTCCTTGTATTTCTCAAAAGAAATGTGATGGTAATAGTGTTAAGGCCCAACCACAGCTCATTCTCTGCATCCTTCCACTGTGCGAATGTCAGATTCCATTTATATCAGATAGCCCATTTGTTATTTTAAGAAAATAGGAATGGGTCAAATTTACCTCTTTTTTCTCTATCCCTTCATCTTTATTGTTGGATGGCTTGGAGTTACTTGTGGAAAGTGAATTATTGAACGTTTAACTAAGGCTATATGGTATATAGACCCACACTTAGAAAAGTTACGTTCAAAAGGACGCCACCTTCCATCATTATTTATCTCTCTTCCAGTATATCAGCAAATGGTATTTATAATGAATATTATCAAAGAATGAAGAAAAAAAAACTACAACTTACACGCCTAGAACTTTTTAATTAGCTAATTCTATAGAATTTTCCTTAACTGAGCCTTGGGCATCTGAAGATTCTTGGCAAGAAGTTGTATCAAACATTTTTGAACTACATCCATGATGAAGTAGTATTTTGATCGTCTTGGACTACTAATAATAATATGAAGACCCTTCATAAAAATGAAAATCCAGTACGTGAACCATAATGTTCGGCTTATTATAAATGTAATGAAGGGGAAATTGATTCAGGGTATCATAGTTTAGATTACGATCTTACAAATAAAGGATTATTCGACTTTGTTGATCTTGATATTTATGTACCAAATGACCTTATAAAGAAACATAATTTTATTCGTGATATTCAATTATCTGTACCTGCAGGATTATATAGGTAAGGTTCTTACTGTTTTTAAAAATTTTATATTTCAATATAATCATCTTTTAAGCATGCAATCATGTGTGTTAGTGCATGGATATTTGCATTATGATGAACGATTGATATTGAAAACATTTACTTATTTTAGATATCCTCATGACAATTGTCTTGGAACGCTAAATTTTATATGATACTGAAGAAATTAATGATTATGAAACTTCTAAAGCACAGATGATTACTCGCATCAATAACATAATACCAATATATTGTACGAGACAAATGAGAAAACATGAGTTTTAAAAGTATGATATAATGAATATGATTATATATTTTTTGTTAATTAAAAACTTATTACACGCTTTTTGTAGTATTCTCTAGTTCGTAATCTTTCAAAACCAGTACTTAGAATGCTATATCATGATATAACTGGCGATGTTTCATTGTCAAATGATCAAATGAGTAAAGAGATGGAAGAAAGATTACGTCTTATGATGCTATTAGAAAGACCCTTCTATAATAATTGACTTAAGGGATTCCAAGGGGCAAAATTTGATATATTTTGGGACGAACTTGATGAATATTTTAATGAGGTATTATATATAATTCACAATTTAGATTTCCTGATATTTCTAATAAAAAATTTATCAAATTTAGTAATTATATTTTAGCATAATAATATAGTTGTTGATGAACTTCGAACAGATGCTACTCTATCTATATCTCTTCGAGAGTTGCGAGACAGAATTACTACTCGCTTAAATTATAAATTTCAAGGACCTTCTCTACCAAGTGATATTTTCATTTCATCAGAAGATTGGATATGGTTGAATTTTTCACCATCCATATCAAGGCTATGCAGTACACTGGGCGCTTTAATGTAAAATAAAAAGTACAATTTCGATTGTTACGAAAATTCAATGAAGGTGATCAAATATCGGGATTGTGCATGTTTCATTTCAGTAGATGATCAGAATAAGGTTGAGATTGTACCAATATCTACAGGTATTCGAAGGAGAAATCACAGCTGCAGATCATGACTTTACTAAGCTGTCATTAACGCCATCTGTTACTTTATCCATTAATATACCACATGATATATCGGAATCTTTTTATGATGGAAAGTATATGTTTGCTTTAAGGATGCTGTTTTCCAACAATACCGGGGAAGATTTATACGAATCATTTCAGGCTATGATATCATTTGTACAAGTAACACATTAAGGCATCAACAGAATTTAATCGTCAATATAAAACCAATCCTTGCCTTGATATTGTCACTTTACACTGGCGGAGGTCCCGATCACAGATGTACCTTTGGATCAGTTCAAGTAGCTCTAATATGTTTATAATTTTGATATGTTAATTGCAGTTAGAACAGCTCCACATCACAGTTGGTGTAACCCGCAAAAAGAATCATGAGTGTAATTATGGACTTCGAGGTGTTGCTATAGAAAGGAAAAATTGCCTGAGGATTATGAAGATGAATTTGAAGCTTTAAAGACATTGGAGGATATACGTGAAAATGCAAAGATAATCCGTATTTAAAATCAGAATTAGGAAATGTACTGCAACAGTTCAAGAGTTGCGTACAGAACATTTAATTTGGAAAAATGAAGCATTCAAAACTGAAAATCCTGCATCTGAACGAGTTGTCTGAGGTAATATTTTTTCCGTAAATTGTATCATTAGTTATTGTTTCATATTTTTTTTTTTTTTTAATACTTTATTTATTATATAATTTTAAGGAATATATTGCGAATTATTCAAAACATTGACTAAAGAAGACTGAAACAATTCAACAATAAATGCGAAAACACAAGCTTCTAGTAGAATTTATATATTCGTTTCAGGCAATAATAACATTACTTTATGTAAAATGCCTTATTTCAAATATTAATTAAAAAATGTAATGAAGTTTGTTATCCCGTCAGAATGCCAATCGATGTCTTTCAAATTTATATTTCTTACCTGATTCAAAAGATTTTTTGTCAGTTCCTGCATCGAATTGCTTTATTATTCAAAAAAAGTAGAAAAATTCCCGTTTGCTATTGGTGTGGTGTGAATAATGACTTCGCAACTGTGCCTCAAAATTTACAAATTACAAGAAAAGTTTTAGTGTATCCATTGTGTGTATTTTAAATTAATAGCTAATTTTTTTTTCGTCGTCATTTATATAAAAAAAAACTGGTTAATTAATTCACCGCCAGTTAAATTTGAATAAGGGATTTTGACCTTTTATTTTTAAAGTCAACGCCTTTCTTTACAGCTTGGAAAATGAAAGGTCAAAGAGTAAGTTTATTTTCGTATTGGGTTGGTCCTCTTCTATTAGCTCAAATGCTTAATTCTTTTTTTTTTCTTGTTTGTATTCTTATTTCTAGAATTTTTTTATTATTATTAGATCGCAGTAGATATTTCTATCACCTTTGTTTTTCACGTAAGAAAAGTGAATAGAAGAAAGTAAGTTCAATATATTTATACAGTATTTTGTTAATTTGATTCTACTCTCTAATAATTTTTTATTTTATATTCTACAGCAGTAAAAATGAATGGACGGAAGAATGAACAAATTGAATAATAGATAATTAAAAAGTTGTTAATAACTTTTTCTTTATCTTTTCTCAATTTATTGGATAAGACTTTAATAAAATTATAATTACTATAATTTCAATTAGATACTTTAATATCTTATAGTAAATCTTGGATAAAAAATTAAGAAGTAAAATTTTTTTTAAAAGATAAACCAATTTCTTCTTACATTTCATATTCAGATTAATTAAATTGTAATTATTAGATTATTTTTATATATTAGTATTTTTTAAAAGATTCTTTTAAATTATTTTGTTTTTATGTTGATAGAGTAAATTTTCTGAGTTAATTTTGTTAAGCGGAGTTCAACAGATCCGCTATCACACTAACACTTTAGTAAAGATGATTTTCTTAGTCCATAAAACAAAATTTAATAAGAATATTTTTTATATTAAATTATATATATATATGAAGTCTGAGAAGGAACTCTCATTTTATGGGTTAGGGCTCGAGAAATTCCTCCCTTAAACTCAGCAGTATTCCCTCATAACAACGATAATAATAAACAGTGATAGTAATAAACAATTCCAATTTTTATGTAATAAAATTATTTAAGTTACTATTACTGTACATTTAATGTAATTTTTATTTTTTTGCCTTTGTTAAAGAACAATTCATCTGTTGAAAAAAAGAATGAAAAAAAAAGTTTTATTTATTTATTCATTAAATGATAATGATTTTTACATAGTATGAATGAAAAAAAAAATAATAATATAATAACATAAAATAATCTTAAAAAAATAAAGATAACTAAATAATCTAAAATAAAATAAAGATAACTAAATAATTTAAAATTAATAAAATAATAAATAAAAATAATTTTCTTATGTTCTTCGCTGTCTCTTATTTGTCTTCTTTCCATTTTTTCGGATTTTAATCAATGTTTTTCCTACTATTGGAGGAGTTGAATCTCCTTGGAGTTTATAAAAAGAATTTAATAACGACTCCCCGATAATATTAATTCGTGATTCAAACAACTGGATCGAGTCTTCCACTATTTTATCGGTTAGTCAAAACCCGAGCTTAAATAATTTTTGTAGTTTTTCAACTATCACGTCAGTACTTGGGCATACCCAATTATTTGGTGGATTTGAGGGAAACACACGAGCAAAGTGCCCTCTACGGCCAGCTCGTTTATATCACTACATACTTCGTTGTATCCTATTTTTCTCCATAAATTAACTAGCTCCGGGTGGATTAGAATCACTCTTGATACTAAGTTAACTTGACAGTTATTCTCATAACCATCTCTTGATTGATAATTCTCAGTTGCACCTCCGGATGGTGATTTGTATGCTGGAGTGTCTTTTAGTCGAGGTGGGAAAGGGATAAATTTTCTATTTATAATCAAATCTTCGATATATTTGATATTTTCTAAAAGAATTGTAGACGCTTGATTTATCGTGAGAGCACCAGCTGTTAAATAATGAAACAATTCTAAATCATTTCCTCTTATTGCGATGTCATCTAGCTCATTAGATGCCTCGACGAGTAATTTTGTAAATATTTGTAACGGAAAATCGCTTGCCCACGGTTTTTCTTTAGGAATGTCAGCGTTAATGTTGTATCTTGTTCTCATTTCAATTAACTTCGGGTCGTAAGAACCGAATTGAATCATTAATCGTTGCATAAAATATCTTGATATAACCGCCTTTTTTGCGAGTAAAATTTGTACAACTTCTACTGTTACGAATGATTCCCTAATCTGATAGCATGAAAGAGAACATGAAATTATCCATTCAGCACGAGCGTGGGGATATTGAGATGTAGAGTACCAGTTACGATTGAGGAGGACGAGTGCTATACGTGCAGATACATATCTGAAGATTTCAACTTTCAATTCATTGCATAAAGTTTCCATGATGTTTGTTTTTTATAGTTAATTCTTGATTATTCTTGATTTTAATTTTTTTTTTTTGACGGAGAAGTTTAAAGAGAAAGGAGAAAAAAATAAACGACTGTATTTATATATACTGTGCACGTTTTTTTTTATTTTACATTAATAACGGTAATAATGATAGGACGTTACTACTTCTCTTTCATCCCGAACAAAAAAGGAACCTTATTATTTCATTAGTGGAAAAAGAATTCCGGCATATAACTAAAACTGAAATATATATTTTTTTTTTTTTTTTACAAAATGGTTTTTATTATCCGCATAATTGGAATGTTGTATCAAAAAAGGATAAATTTCCGCTTTTATTATGATAACGGCTTTATACCTAAACCATTTATGTATTCATTATTTTAGGTCGTTAGTGAATTTTTTAAAAAAGGCAAATCTTCAAAGAAAAAAGGGGCTGAAGTTTTAAATGATAGAATATAGAATATTTAACAATTAAAAATACATGAGAAATATCTAGAAAATTTGTCTCATTCTTTTTTTCCCGATTTAGATCATCTTCGGTTAACTTGCATGTTCATCTCTCCAATCATGTTATCTTAATTTATATTTATTGCATGACAGACAAAGAAAAATATTTATTTTCAAGGGGCAATAATCAGAGAATTTTTAATCTTGACCAAAATTTAATTTATTATTGGTCGTTTTATACTGTTATTAACAAAAATTCTAGTATTCGTATCATAGATGTGACAGTTACGAACGTGACAAAACGTACTAAATCGAAATAACAAAACCATACGGAAAATTTATTTGGTTCCCGATTTAGATCTCTTCAGTTTACTTGCATACCAATCATGCTACCTTGCATACAAAGCAAAATATTTATTTCAAGGGGCAATAATCAGCATACCTTGCCGATCATTTTCCGATCACTTAATTCTGGATTTTAAAAACTTGAAAAGCCACAAATATTTTTAAAATAGCATAATTTTTTAATATTATTATAATATGTTATTCGTATGTGATAATTCAGTAATTTTTCCCGATCATCAGTCAAAAATTGATCTGCGAAGATGAATATGCATCTACGAAACTTGAAACTTTGCACAGATATTCTTTATATTGTAAATAATATATAGTAAAAATAATATAGTGACCCGATCCATAATACATGTTTTTTATTAGTAACATATTTAGTGAATAATTTCGCGAAATGAATAAATATGTGCCAAATAAATTAATACAGTAAATACCACGAAATTTAATAAATTAATGCTACGAAATTAGTGATAAAATAGGGATGTCCGCTATGCCGCAATAATCAGAGAATCTTAATCTAGAACATTCGATTACCGTTATTAATAAAAAAAATTATAGTATTTTACGCTAATAATATACGTAGTTACGTACCATAGTTGTGACAATTCCGACATGTGATAAAACATACTAGATAGTCTGGTTTGATTATGAAAATAAACATTTTGTTTTTTAAAAAAAAGTGATCTATTTTTCTAACTAAAAATTGTTAATATATGTTCAATAATAATTAAATAAAATTTACTAATACAATAATTTATCACAATTCCAGTTTCTTTGATAGAATATGCGATACATGATTTACAAATTTTATCATAATAAAGTCGGGTTTCCGTTCAACTGGTCGATAAAACATGGATATAAATGACTGAAAGTTCTAATTTTTATGTAGAATTCAATCAATTTACAAACTTTTTATTTATGATAAAATAAGGTATAATTTTTGCGACTTAGACAAATTCGTAATCAACTCGTTCAAAAATCGAACAATCAGGTGCTAGTGACGCGCGCTTAAAAACAAATATATATATATATATATATATATTTCAAGACATAATATAATTAATTTTTATTATTACAGAAGATTTTCAAATATTAGCTGCTGCTAGTGAACCTAGCCTTCAGGAATTAATCACATATTTATAATCCCTTTTTGATCGAAAACATGGAGCAAAATTTTTATTTCGCTTATCAAACGAGCTTTGACAATAACTTTTTTTTTAATAAAAACGCATGTATTTATAAGAATTTAAAAATTCTATAAAAGCATTTATCAAAGACAACTCAACTTCGATTATTCTTAGATACTTTGATTTTGTTCGCGTCTTTCGCTTTCATTTCCGTCTTTTTATCCTTTTTAGAGATCTTCGATGTTCAATTATGACGGGCGTTTGGGAAATTATTAATTTTACTCGTTTTGCGTGATAATATTCCTGTGAATTGGAACAAAATGTTCCAGTTGTTGAACCATCTTGGTTTTTTTTCAAAATTTTTTTAATGTAAAAGATTATTCAATTTTTGTATTATCAAAAAATAATTAATCATATATAATATGGACTAACAATCATTTTTTTGCTACATCATTATAATAATATAAATAATATAACGTAATAATAAATTTATGCAGGCTAAAAAAAATGCTAATGAAGGCCATCAAGTATAGTAATATCAGTAATATCTCATTGTATCAAGAAATTGTTCAATATGACTAATTTAGGCAATTACTACTTTTTTTTTTTATTTCTCATAAATATTATTTATCTAAATTTTTTTTTTTAAAAAAAAGAATTTTAGTAAGTTGTATCGCGAATTTCTATTTTTTTGTTTTGTTTTGTTTTATTTTTTTTTTTAAACAAAATCAAATATAAATTTTTTATTAAGCTACATTATTTTGTCTCACAGATCTATCTACTCATCTACATAATACAATTAAGTTAAATGGTGATTACAATTTAACCTGCATGCATAAAGTATATAAAGTATGTAGAATCATTTAGTCATTAGATAAGGGATTTGAAGAATGCGTAATGCGTGCATTAATCATCAATAAATCTCAAAATAGTTTACTCCCCATTAAATAAATATTTTTTTTTGACCTTTTTGAATGCATGGCCCAACAAAAAAAAGGGGGCTGATGTATGGATGTATTAATTATATCACAATCTCTCGTTAGGCCGGGCAAAGAAAATATTTAGATTCTCGTCACCCGGCCGGGTCACTTTTTGTAAACTTCGAAAAAAATTTTTTATATGTTTTTATGTTTTTTTTGTATTTTTGAGAGGTAATATAAAATTTTTTATTATAAAAAATAAAAATAAAAACCGGGCGGCCGTGTCAATTTTAAAATTTTATGTCACGAGAATCTAAAAATTAATTTTGTCCGGCCTTATAAGAGAATTTTTGTGCTTGTAAAAAAAAAATTAGAAATAAATTATTTGCAAGTACCATCGTTATATTTTCATCAGTTCGTTTTATTGTAAGTGACTCTCCTTCTGTAATATTTGTAATAATTCAATTAATTTTCCTTAGGTTTGAACTTATAAAAATGTTCAAATACAACCTCGATTATCGTTATTTACCACTTATTTACCACTTTAAACGAGGGTAATGCGTGAAGTAACCATAAATAATCGTGATTGTACAGAGAAAATAATCGTGATTATACAGAAAGCACATTATGTATCACAAAATAGTCACATTATATCATTAATTTTATAATGCCTATAGCTTCGGGATCATCATACAATTACAATATTAAATTTATAGTACTGATATGATAAAAATAAAAGAAAAAAAGTTTCAAATTGCATGAAAATCTTCAAATTTTTTTTCTTTTTTGAGAAAAAAAAAAATAATAAATAAATAAAATAAATTATCCAAATATGTAAAAAAGTTAATTTAAACAAAAGATGACATATGATCAATTCTAATGAAACGCTAACATACATCGGAGTTCTTGAAAATGTAATATAACGTGTTTAAATTGTTTTTAACAATTCGGAAACGTTATCTTTTTTCCGTTGTGTCACTTAGTTGTAGAAATTGAAACTAATCAAAATTGAATGAGACCATAAATAGACCTTTTAAAGATAAATGCGATAAATTTCAATTTTTGGAATTACTTGACTCAGCTCTCTCTTTTTCAGCGTAATTAACTCAGGGTCAACTTAGTTTCTGCCCCTACAACTTTTTTCTTTGGCGTCGGTTCTTACATTACATTTAAACTAATCTCATTATTCTCTAGCATTTCTTAATTAACATACATTATCTTATTATAACAATGGAAAATTGCACGTTTTATTCATTTCCTATGCAGATGAGGAACATAACCTATAAATTATTGACGAAAACCTCAGTCGGTATGTCACGTTACTGAAACTTTATACAGTCAACTCTCTATAAATGCACACCCTTTGTAAACACTGAAAAAATTTTTCTTTTTGATTATCAATGACCCAATACAAAAAAAATTTCATTGTGCAGTTTCTAAAAACAAATCAATATACAATACACTACTTATTAAATGAAAATCTAAAACAGTTAGAAAATTAAGCAATAAAAAAACGCTTGGGTAAATTATCATGCCAATAATAATGCTCCTTGAACTAGAAACAAAAAATAGGTGCATTAGCGCCAATATAGTATGTTTTCTCTCAAAAACGTATATAAATATACCATATTCTCCCATTTTTTCGCCAACATTTTCCAAAAAAATTTAAATTTGTGTATATTCCTTTTCTTTTTATTAATCATCAATTTTATATCAGCTTAGGCTTGTTTTTTTTTATTATTGTTTCTCGGCATTCTTTTTGTAAAAGAATATATCACGCACATGTTATGTTGATGGATATTTAATCATAATTTGAAAATTTATTTATAAAGATGGATACAAATAACCAAACTACTCAAGATTATTCTGATTTACCAATGTATCAGACTGGAAATAATTTCGCACCTTCACATTTTCTTGGTAATAACAACAATGACCAACAAACTTCCATTAATAGTAACGTAAGAATGCCTAGTAATACCTTCATTATTAATACTATAACTCCCACACTTCAAAACGATACATTCGAATTTTACTTTCCTTTACAAAACGATGCACGCATTTATTACGTTACATATACCGAATTACATCAATTAGAAATTGCGCTACTCTTGAATAATAGAGTAAATTTATCTCATATTCCTGACCATCAGTTTCCATATCATTATAATATTCAGTATTTTATTCGACAACAGATTCAGCAACAAGTCCAACAACCCGTTTATCAACAAAATAGCGTTCAACAACAATCCTTTGATACTATATATATTATTCAACCTATTTACCAAGTATATTCAGATAATAATAACACTTATAATAATGCTTCAAATTCAGTAAACGGAACTATTCCTGATAATATTCAAGATGCAGGATTTCAGAATTCTTCATAAGGATCAGATTTGATTAATATAACTTTTAAGACGAAATAAATGTTTTCTTCTTCTATTCTTGAATTTACTTGACACTTTTTTGACCATTAACTAAGTTGTTAAATTTAACTAATATTATTTAAATTATTAAATCAAAATTACTAGGATATTCCTTTTAAAATATATGCTATTAGATTAATAGGGATTGGGAAATTTTTATTTGTTTTGAAAATGAACAAAATGTTAAAGCTATAATTTTTATTTTTTTTGACCAAATTTTATTTATTTTATTATATATATTATTCATTTATTATTAATCAATATTTAAAACAAATTTTTTTTTTAAAAAAAAAAAAAAAATTACGGATGACAATCATTTAGTAAGGTTACTGTAGAGCCTTAGGTTCCCGAACTTTTAATCCACTCCCTTTAAAGTAAAATAAACTTTGATCACTTAATCTATCTATATCTATATGACTATATAATTAAAAAAATTCATGTCGATCGGTAACGTCTAGATTAGCCCGTATAAATAATTTTTAAATTGTGCAATGTGTGATTCATCTGCATTTATTATGGTTAGAATTATTTGATTGGCTGTCAGTCAGGATCATGTGTACGTTCCGATGGCTCAGTTCCGGTTAATAATCAGAAACCTTTTTTTTTGCTAACGAAAAAAAGCTTAGTTTGTATTTTGTATTACTAACGCTAATGATTTTTCATTTTCGGTTACCATCCCCCTTTTTTTAAATTTCCCTTTTTCCTTTCTTTCAAATTTTTTTGGTTCCCTTTTTTAATTTTCTTTATCAATCTTTTATAGTTTTTTTAAATTTCCCTTACAAACTGATCCTTTTCTTTTCAAATATTTTGTTTTTTCTTCAAATCTTTCTTTTTTCCCCTTTTCTTCTTTCGGGTTGGTTTTTTTTTTCAAACCAAAAAATATTTTTGATTTTCATTCTTTCCTCATTTAGGTTTGGATCGGGTAATCGGATTGATACTGCGGGTCATGGTATGCGCTGTTTCTTTTTTTTTATTTTATAATACCTTTTTCCACTTAATAATTTTTTTTTTTTTTCATTCCTTCGTCTTTTAGGTTCAGATCAGGATCGGGTGATTGGATTGGATGCTACGATACTACAGAAAGCGCCTTTTTTTTCAGAATTTTATTTTTAATATTTTATTGTTTCACTAATTTTTTTTTTTTGTTTTGTTCTTCCACCTCTTAGGTTTGGATCGGGTGCCTTTTTTTTCCCTTTTTTCTTATTTATATTCTAAAAAAAATCTTCCATCATCAATAAAAAAATACGTATAAATAATAAATAAATAAAATAATATAAAAATATTTTGCAAACTGTTAGTTAAACTCAGATCAGCTCAAGTTATGATCTTTTTTTTACTGTTTTTTAAAATATTTTTATTTTATCATTTTTTATTTATTCTTTTTTTTTGAGTAAATTTATTCATCGCTAATGTGATACATCACTACTTATATCAAGTGATTTATCATTTAAAATTTATACATTTGCTTATTGTTACAGAATTTTTTTATATCTTTGTTAATTATTAATATGTTCTCAGCAAAAAATCAAATATAAAGAAACAAGAAAGAAAGTATATGAATGAAAAATAGGCGTAAGGAAACAAAAAAATGGGTAAAGAAATGAATAAAGTGGGTGCAAAAAAGAGACAAAAGAAGCATGGGGTGAAAGAATAAAAAACCAGTGTAAAGAAAGGAAAAAGGAAGGAAAGGGAAGGTGTACAGGAAGAAAAGGGAAGGTGTGTAAGGGAAGGTGTGTACAGGAAGAAAAGAGAAGGTGTACAGGAAGGAAAGGAAAGGTGTGTAAGGGAAGGTTTATGGGAAGGAAAGGGAAGGTATAAAGGAATGAAAGGAATAGAAGAATGAAAGAAATGAAGAATGAAAGGGAATTGAAAGGGAATAGTAGAGAATGAAAGGAAATAGTAAAAAAATTTGTTAGTATAATTCAAAGCAAAAAAAAGCAATATAAAAAATAATAACCTAGAAGGTTTACCTTCATAATTTGTTCTATTATCCAAAGCTTCAATTTTTTCCTTGACCAAGCTTGCATGAAAGCTTGAGAAATGAGAAACAAAGAAATCTAAAGCGAATAGATTATAAAATGATTGCTACTTAAGTTAGCCAATCAAATTTTAAATAATAAATTACGGTGGGAAATAAATTTAAATTTTAAACCAACTTAATAGTCCCGGTGCGTTACTGCTAGTTTAGTATAAATCTGCCTTATACCTAATTCACTAAATGATAAATTTCTTTGATTTAAACGTTACCGTTACCTAATTGCACTGTATTAACTTATCACGTTTTACACGTTTTAATCGAGATAGATTCACATCAGTGATATCACACTGTAGCACCCGAAATAAAAATAAGTTTATTTCTGCGCTTATTGCATTTGTATTATTTAGTGTTTCGATCCGGATAAAACCTAAAATATTTTCACGTGAGATTGTGACAAAAAAACATAATAAATCTCAGCTCTGAATGGACTACAATTTCGACCAGAATTAAAATATTGTTACTTCATAAATTTGAATTGATTCTGGTAGTTCTATCCTTAATTAACCGAACCGGTATCCGGATAAAAATCGGATAAAACCGCTACGGATCGAAACACTAGTATTATTAACTTAGCTCCCATATTCATTTTCAATCTAAAATGATCAAATAAAAATATTAGAATGAGGGTTAAGTATAATTATATGATTGAGAAACTTGGCGAAAAAAATATTTGTAAACTAACACTCCGACTTGGAATGCTAGAAATAGTTCAGACTTATCATTTACTCGCAATTTGCGTCATAGTCATAATTATTGATGTTACTTTATCGAGTACAATTGGAACTCAACGAAAAGAATCAGTACGCTATGCTCATTCCTGATTTACTAAAGGAACGGTTATATTTTTTATAAGCAGATGAAGGAAGCATTGGTACATTTCTTCGAACCTATTCATATTATAGGTATACGAATAGAAAAAGTAAGCTACCATTTAAGCATATGTATTTTTTTTATTATTTATTTTTTAAAAAAAATTGGCAAATTATTGTATTGTCATCATCGTCCACGTTACAAATAATATACATCCTTTGCCTTTCAATAAACATAGCGACTTGCTTGATGAGGATGATTTGTAAACATACTTATGGAAATTGGAGATTGTGTTGGTACGGATGGTATATTTTAATTTTTTTGACACGTTTAATATGGTTTAACAAAATTCTTAAAATCTCCTATGAGAATATTATTAAAATATTTTGGGAATTGATATAGCAGAGTAACAAAAAATTAATAAAATGTAATAAAAAAAATTCTAAAATAAACATTTATCAAATGACACAATGATGTATGTATCCCTAAAGACGAAAATGTAAAATTTGTTTATTCCATGCAAAACTTTTTCGAATATTTTCCACATTCGTTTTTTGAACCCCTGAAATATTCTTACAAATTGCGGTTCACATGCATACTGCGGCCTTCACATACGTCTTCCTAGTTAATTATTGGGTAATGTACTATGCTTAAATATTTTACATATTGTTTGAAATCTATAAAAATAAAATTTTCCTTATTAAATTGAATTGAAATCAAATCACTAGAAACGAGAAATCAACTTAAAAAAAATGAGATTTGTGGCGCAGAAAAATTGCAAAAGAGAAAGGTTCCGGATTTTTAAATAAGTTTTGTTATTTATTATGGAATTTCCACCTTTCTATTGACTTCATTATATAGCTTCCTAAAAAAAAAAATAGCGCAATAATGATTTTTGACTCTTCTGCTGCGAATGACCAATGATCTTTCAAAAAATTAATATATCCATTTAAATACAGTACTTAATTCTATAAATTCAGTATAAAGTCAAGATAACTTGCTGATCAGCTAAAAAATACACTTTCCCATTTGATAAAATCAACGTTACGAATTTTTTGAATTTCTGCGTCATCTGATACACGTAACGCTGGGTATATCAAGTCCTATAGTAAAATTTTACTATTGATTTTTTTTTTGACGCTCATTTCCGTTATAGTATATCTATATATTAGCAGTTATGTTTTGAAACCAGTTTTATTTCCGAAATCTAGGTTTATTTAACTTTATAATAAAATTCACTATATAAAATTCTATTAATTTATTAATGTTAATGTACTTATAATTATAATAACAATAAAATTTCTTCAAATAATACAAATTATAATAACAATAAAATTTCTTCAAATAATACAAATTATAATAACAATAAAATTTCTTCAAATAATACAAATTATAATAACAATAAAATTTCTTCAAATAATACAAATTATAATAACAATAAAATTTCTTCAAATAATACAAATTATAATAACAATAAAATTTCTTCAAATAATACAAATTACAATTGCAGTTTTAATTATTAAAGTATTTTTCAAAAAAGCTCTGTTGCAATATCAGGTCTAGATTGCTGAATTTGTACTTCTTGAAGTATGGATTTTCTTGCTTCAATTCTTTGTTTCCGTATGTCTTTATCAGGTAATTGGAATTAAAGAAATTAAATCTATTCGTTGCCTATCTTCTTTACCCAATGATATTTCTGAATTAGTATC
>JADRCO010001515.1:0-18811 GCA_021464525.1 Rhizophagus sp. LPA8_4_AMF | reverse complement strand
AATGTGAACAAATTTAGATAAATTATTCCTTTTTATTTTGTTTAAAAAAAAAAAAAAATTATTTTTTTATATTTTTTTTATTTTAAAAGAAAATTGAATATTATTAAAATATTTAAATATTTGAACATTTTTGAACATATTATCCCCAATAAATGTAACCAATGAAAAATAAAACGTCATGAACGCATATGACATAACATTTTAATTATGATAGGATCAATTTTTTTTTTTAAAAAAAAAAAAAATTAGAATAAAACATCAAATTACAATGAGTCAATTTTATAAATCAAAAAAAAAATATTAAATTTTGACACAAATTTCAACCTTTGTGGCGCAGCGATTTGGTGATCAAAAACGAGTGTTTTGCGTTTTCACAATATATTTTGACATTTTTCAAAAATATTACTATATTAGATAATTGATTATTTTTCTCAGGTAATCCAATATTAAATTCTCTTTTCTATTTAATGTAATTTTCTCTTTTTAACATAGTATGGGGCTCATTTTAGAGAACTTTTATACTAACTCTTTTATATAGTCAGGTCGTAACTCATTGACTTTTATAATTTATTTTACAAATATTCTTTCAAAATCACATAGGCTTTGTAACAATAAGTCAATAAGTGGGAGGTAACGTACGCAAGCAACAAATTAGGATATACTTAGAATTCACCGAACATGTACGCCTACGTTGGATATTGTCCATGGTTCGTTAATGATTTATACACTTCAGTTAATATGATTTATCGAAGCCATAGCAATTATTTAAATAATAATATTATTATTATTTTGACCCAATGTTGAGAGATTTTAATTACCGCGGATTTTGCATATATTTAATGTTAAAGTCATATTATTGACATTACTTGGTTGAGAGCGTGGGATCTGCGCAATAAAAATTTGGTGAATTCCAATTCTTTGATGTTAAATCCATCTCTATCCTAAATTTTCACCAACTCTCGATTCTCATGATGTTTATAAATTATAACTATATATTTCCTTAATAATCATTTTCAATTAGACGATTTTTATGTAAGTTTTAATTAAAATTTATCATTATTTGTTTTCTTTAGAACGGTTATTACAGAACAATTCAACTGGGTGATTTTTTTTCGTAGAAATTATTATATTAATTTTTTAATGGGATGTATAATCTTAATCGGATTTAATCAGACTAATCAAACGATCTTAATGACTGATGAGTTAACGTTAACGACAGAACGACCAAAGAGATGTGGAAATAATGCTTCTGGATTATATTCATCAGACTCTTCAGAGGAAACAGAATCAGAACCGACTTCATTTTTTTTTTATTTTATTTTTTACGAAACGTTAACGTTTCGATTTCCTTTTTTTTTAGGTTCAGGAAGCCGAAGTTGTATATTCCGGTCTTCCATTTCGAAGGAAACTTGATACGACCGACCATAACGAGCCTATACTGAACTCGTTTAAATGAAGTGTATCAGGAGAACTGGCGAAATAATTATTCTGGGCGATGTGATTACTTGGTTTGTGACTGTTCATTTACAATTTGAGATTTGCGAATATCGACATCTTTTTGTACAGAATTTCCGAGGAATTAATTAACATCGTGAATTTACAAATGTCTTAATCTGTAGAATTAAAGAGTTCCATCGGTAAAAAATGATCGAAGAAAGGAATATATCTTTTGAAATCATTAAATTATCTCTTAACGAATTTCTGGAATTAACAGACGGATGCACACCTCTTCCTTGCAAAGACCATCTACAGTACCTTACTAAGGTTAATTTAATTCTGTCATTTTATGCCTTGTATAAACTAATAGTTATTTTATTCTATTCAGGATTATATGTTAGTATGGGTCGTAGACAATTTGGACGAACGAAAATATAGTGCAGGCATTAATATAAAATTTTTTCATATTGTATTTCAGTGAATATGATTAGGATACATTGCATTGGGGTGTGCTGTCAATTAATTAGATCAAACTATGTATAGTCATATAATAATTTATTAATAATATATATGAACTTTCATGATTAGAATTTTTGGTATAAGATGGCTCGATTGTTGATAAAAAATAAATTGGCTAAAGATAATTCGAAAAACGACTAAAGCCAATATTTTTCTTTTTTTAACTAAAATCTCTCCTATATTTATAAATAAAGATTTGAAATTAAATTTCATTATTTATAAGTTTAAATTTGTTTTATGCTAATTCTACCGATGGAATTAGTAAGGTATAATCGATTTGCATCACCAAATTTTCAAGAGGTCCGGGGACCATCCCTGGTCAAAATTGTAAAGTTACGTCCAAAAATTTGACATAAATGTCCAAACTTTTGTCCATTAACGGTTAACTTACATGGGCGATACAATTATCATGTTCATAGACAATAATAACAGTTCGTATAACGGAACCGTCCGGTCCATGAGCGTCCATGAGTATAGCAGGGCAGTATCCCGTGATTTGATAAATGAACCCAACAAATTTTCTTCCCCACGTGATTTTGTTGCGTCTAAATTTTGATTGGCTTATGTTACACACCATTTATCTTAAAAAAAAAAAAAACGACGACGAAAAAAGGAAAAAAGAAAGAAAAAAAAAAGCGATATCTTTTTCTTAGAATAATATAATAAAAAATTATTTTATTACTTTTACAATAAGAGCATTTAAAAAATAATGCTTTTACACTTTATTAAATTTAATAAACAAATAAACAAACCCTATTTAAAAATCTTTAGTAAAAAAATGAAAAATACTAATTATTCCATTAATATTTAAGTCAGCTTGATAAAAATTAATATCTAAGTAATTTTACACCTGCAGAACAAGTTTGTATAATCTACAAAGGCTTGTTTCATCTAACAAAAGCGTTAAAATTACGCTGTAAAGTAAAATATCCAGCTGCGCGGCACAGTAATTTTACACAAATACCTTTGAGAATATTTGAGTTATTTTGATAAAAATTAATATTTGTGTAATTCCATATATGCTGAACAACTTTATTTAAGCTTCCTAGAATGAAAAAGTACTGAAATTACGCTATAAACAATAATTTCATTAATAAATATTTGCTTTTCACAAAAATTTAAGAAATATTAATAATATATGAGTATTTTTATACTTGATAAATAACTCCACTTAGTTCCTTAAGACTTGTTTCGTTTGACTAAAATATTAAAATTAATATTATAAAATCTATAAAAAAACGCGTTTATTATGAGAGAAAAGTGCACTTACGCATTATAACAATATTCCAATATTTATGAATTAATAGACTATAGATAATCTTTCTATAATAAGTAAAAATTTTTAAACAAAAGAAAAAATTTTGTATTACCTAACGTTACATATTTCTTTCCATTATATCCGAATTAAGAAATGATCTCAATAAATTAGCAAATCAGGTATATTTTAATTTTAACATTAACTTAAAATGGTATGTATTAGCAGTGGCTAAAGCTTTTCTAAACTATTTTGGGTCTTATATTATGCATGATAGATTGATAGACCCTTAAATTAGATTATTTTTTAGAATATATTCAGAAAAAATTTCTAAAGAAAAAAAAAATTATAATTTTATATACTGTTTATAACGTAAATAATGTAAAATACCATAAGTTTTGGAAAATAATGTTTTTGAAAAGTAATAAATGTCATGTCATAAAAATTAGGTTCGTTTATAATTATGTTTTAAAATTGAGCAATATTTATTCGTTTGTATTACGATGTAACTTTCAACATTTGTATTACAGAAACCTTTTCAATCACTAGCTCTTTGTTTGGTTACATATGGATTAAGTATAGATAAGGACTATCATCTCATCAAGTAATTCCCATTGACGAACAAATTTATACTTATTCGATTTCCTTTTTTATTTAACTAATATGATAGCCAATACGTAATGATGAAAGATAATTAAAATTATTTAAGTTAGAGAATGTCACAATTGATTATTTCCGGTTATTTTATTACATGATAAGAAAATATACGATAATTGCGCTTTCGTGTATAGCCAGCCACATTAATTGTTAACATAATTTTATTTACTATATTGATATGCATTTCTTTACAATGCTGCGGAATGAATTATTATCATGAACGAATGTTGTTTTTAAATGCTGATTATCAAAATTTGTCCAAAATAAAAAGAAATAGAGACTTTTCGCCTAGATCATTCCGAATTTGCATCCGTTGTAATCAATGGTATATATAATAAATCAAAATGGAGAAAGTACTAAATCATATCAATGTAATACATTCAGAAAAAAAGGGCAATTTAAAAATTTATGTATCGTTAAGTAATAAAATAAAAATTTATTAAATAAACTAACTAAACTATATTTATTTAATTAATATAAATTTATGCGAAGAGAAAAAAAAACATTGAAATCTAATAAAAATAAATTTAAAATTTCATTTTTATAAATAAAAAAAAAGCAAAAGTAAAATTGTATTATAAACTATAATATTAATAATACAATGCCAATAAATTATTTAAATAATTTAAAATACATGGATTACAAATCCATCGAATTGAGGGGTGTCCGCATATTTGACATGGATGTTCTACTGGATATTGACTTAAAGCGTGCATTTTTCGCCATTTTTCTTTTTCGCATTCCGGTAAATTGTTCCATTTCTCATACATCATTCTGGTAAAGACCGGCAACTGAATTCTAATAGGTCCGTACCTATTTACCATTTCATTTCTATATAAAAAGAATACACTAGCTTTTTTTCTCTTATTTTTTTCAATGGTGTATGGAACAAATCGAAAAGGTTTCATAATTAATTTTTAAATAGGTTTAAAAAAAAGAAATTTGTTTTGTTTTTTTTTTTTAGAATTTTTTGGCGAGATGGAAATAAATCTATTCGTTTTTATATTTTTAGAGAACATATTCCCGGATAATAAATTATCATAACAATTGAGATTAAATAAATTTATAATACTTGTGTATATATTTTCATGCGTACAATAAATAACCGAAGTCCGAGGAATATTCTCTCTGTTCCTGATATTTCTTTCATTATGCATTCATGATTGATAATAACACACATTAAATAAAAGAAAAAAAGGAAATAATTAATACACATTTGTAAGTCTATAAGAGTGATGCGTGAAAGAATCGTGAAAGAATATTAACGTCATTATGGTTAAACCAAATCTAAAAATTTGATAATTATAACGAAAAGGAAATAATTATTACGCGTTTGTAAGACTATAAGAGCGATGTCTGAAAGAAAATTAACATTATTATGGTTAAACCAAATATAAAATTTGATAATTATAAGAAAAAAGCCATATAAATAAAGTCTATACAATAACAAATCATGATAAAGAGACGATTTGGCTTTACGGAAAAGATTATGTTCAATTCAATTTAAAGGAGAAATCAATATACCGCTGTATTTGTGAGTTTATAGGAGCAATATATTATTAGATAGTAATATAATTAATTTATAATTAGTTCATATGTAGCCAAATTTGGAGAAGATAAAAGAAATCTATATCTAATTCATAGTTGTAAAGTAAATGAAAACGAATACCAAACATATTTTTTTTTCAATCGGCTTTAGGTTGTTTGACAAAAATTAATTTTTCCATTTAAGTATCAAATATTTCTATCTTTATCCAGCCAGTCGGAAATGGCTGAAAATAAAAGTCAAAATAAGGAAACAACTGAAAGAAATGGAGTTCTATAATTTTTTTAAATGGATTTTATAAAATTTAGAGAATATAGCATTAAAGTTTATTGTAAATGCGCGCTTAAATTCACATATCTCTATAACAATATGAATAATTGGTAATACGAATATGATCAACGATGGGTTTATTGTATGCACACAGATTTCTTTATCCGCTGCCATCTTTTTAATTTAAACAACCCATTTATTTATATATGCATACACTGTAATCATTAATTCTATTACGCTTACATCACATGAAAAGTTCAATGGGATTTTTATGATTTGTTATTGTATAACCTTCTTTACTTAAATTTAGTGCCTCGCATATTGTTCTTATAGAACCACAAATAAGATTTTATTTATCTAAATTACACATAATTACGTAACTATAAGATATTATCCAAATCAAATTAATGCGTTACTTTCTGATATTTTTACTCTTGTCACCCTATAAAAAATACAGATATACTTAAAAAAACATTTTTTTATTAAATAATTTAAAAAAAAAAGATCTTTTACAAAAAAAAGAACCAATTTCGGCCGAATATTTTGACAATTATTCCATATCCATCAAAGTATCCGGCCGGACGTTTTTTTTTTTTTTTTTTTTTTTTTTTTTTTTTTTTTTAATAAAAAATGAATTTTATTGGTAAATTTTTTTAAAAGAAAATCGAAAAGGACGTTCCGGCAGGTTATTTTAACGGGTATTGAATAATCTGTCAAAATATCCGGCCAAAAAAATTATAGAAAAAAATGAATATTTTTATTAAATTTTTCATCGGATTTACTGGTACATGGAGTGTTTGCGCCACATTAAATCTACCTCGTTTAATAAATCATAATATAATATTTTATGTTCTATAAATTAGCTGTAATCTCCTACATATTACTATAATCATGTTAACAATTCGTTTCATCGTAATGTATAATAAGATGAGAACAAAAAAACATATTATAAATTTCATATATTTTTTTCGTAATCGATAAGATCAAAGCTTACACAATACGTAGAACGTGTGATAAGTACTGTATATTATTATATGAACCCAATTTTATTATTTATGTTTCGTCATTTGAATATTAAGAACTTAATATACAATATAGTTCTTAATTTGGAAACAATTAAAATGAAAACGAAATTACTTATTTTGTTACTCTAATACACTGGGGTCGGGCACAAACGGAGTATTACATTAATTTTACGTACCCCGTATTTCATGATTTCATTTCTTAAAGAGGTTAAATAATTTTCATTACTCTATTTGTCCCTATTCGATGCATGGCGTTTCATACTATCATAAAATATTTTATATTTTTCATTATTAATAACATTAAACATTAATTATTTTAATTGAGCTAACACTAATTTACTAAACGAAAAATGATTTATTACTACAGTACTATTAACGATGCCATTAATCGATAGGAAGAAAAGCCGTTATCATATATACTATGTATTAATATTATAAATTTTCAATATGAAAATTAAGCGGAAGAGAGAGTCCGGATTATTCTCACAAATAAAACGGATAAGCAAAACAATTATCTTAATAAATCATTTTATTGTAGCCAATAATTACAAATTAAACCACATATGGAAATCTCTTATCAAACGATAATAAGGGGCGCTTGTGTATCAAATTTCATAAGATTATTTTGATATCATTGATGTAGATGTTACACGAAGAAACTTTAAAATGATTGTCGTTTTAGCCGGGTCAATCTAACAAAAATATTATTTTATCTCCGAAATAAAACTTATCAATTTTCAATAGAAACATCTGTTGATTTTATTTCAATGGAATTCACTTAATTATGTCTAATTAGGGCATTCTTGTGTGCCAAAATTATTAAGTTTCAACGATATAAAATAAAATGTTATACAAAAAAATGTCGCACTTTCAATAATTATCTTAAATGGAAGAAAAAACAAGTGTCGTCGTTAGGACACAGCAGAATTCCCTAATTTGATCTCTTTCTGATTGTTTTATTGACTCAAACAATCGAGCAAATCTTTTTAAGGATTAAACATGTAAGCCCAAATTTCAATTTCATCGATTTTTATATAAAAATGCATTCATATCTTTCAACTATTTTGTTATCGTTAATCTATAATTCTCAACTTCTCATCATTACATTTATCACTTTAATAATATGATGGCATCGCTTATAAGAGATGTTCTCTTCTTAATTTTTGCTGAATTACATGATCTCGATTCTTTGCATTCATGTAGTTTAGTAAATAAAACCTGGTCTCAAGCGGCTATTCCTTCACTATGGAAATATTTTTCGGATGCTTACGAAAATACTTACAATTATAAACTAGAATCACGTGAAAAATTCTATAATATAATCGCCCATTTTTTGCCAAATAATCCGGGAGATCCTTTGCCACAAAATGATATTATATTACCTTTAAATAAATTTCCAAAAGGACCAATGTTCGAATACATGAATTTTTTCACTCGTCTCTCGACATTATGGATAGAAGATATGGTAGAAATAACAATAAATGACGAAGTCGGATCTAAATACAAAAAAAGAATATTAGAATATGAAATATATAAATTAATTTTTAATAGATGTAATAATGTAAAGTATTTCTGTTACTATTCTAAGAAAAGACTATATAGATATCCTAATGCAAAAAAATTTTTTTCTAACTTACTTTCCCTTGAAATTTGTACAAAAGATGTAACTTCAAAAACCTTAATGAAATTTGAGAAGATTTGCAAAAACTTATCAAACTTGAAGATATGTAAGTGTGATAAGGATATTCCAGGTTTAACTTCATTCATTAAAATACAAAACAATCTGCAGTCTTTATGTCTAAATTTTGATGATAATGAGATAAAGGAGGAGTACACATTATTAAGCAATGTGATTAAAAAAAAGGCTGCAACATTAAAAAAATTAACAATACACCCTATTATTACATTAATTTCACCTATGTTTATTCCATTATTAAAAAATATACAATATTTATCTCTTAGAAATGTATATGATGATGAATCATGTGAAAGTGTAAAATGGCGTGAATGGGAATTCTACTTAAGCATGGCCTCATTTCCACACCTTCAATGTCTTGAAACCTTAAAATTACCAAGTAATATTATATTTTTAATAATTAAAAAATCTAGCAAGAACATTTTAGAAATTAATATGCATTCTCGATATGAAAATAAGGAATTAATTGATGTGATATCAAGTTATTGCCCAAAGTTAATAAGGTTAACTATGTATATTGACCATAAAAACTTGAGTGAAATAAGCATTATTTTTTCAAATTGCACGCAATTGGAGACAATATCTCTTACAACAAATATTATTATATTACCAGGTGATGAATTATTAAGAGTAACGAGCAAAATGTCACCCGCAAGGAATTTCTCTTTGAAAGGGTTGGAATCATTTTTTGAAGATTGGTGACTAATCTAAAAAATAGGTCGCCAATTAAATTTATCGGATGATAAGATGGTGGAATTATATGACAGAGTAATTATGTAAAATAGTTTTTAAGTATAAGAAAGAATTTTTATTTAAGATTTTATTATTATAAATAAAGAGTTAATTCAAAAGACAAAATGACCTAGAGTCGCCCTAAGTATATTTTGAACGTTAATTTTGAATTGTCTGCTGATAGATAAATCAGCACTACGCCGCTGCAAAAAAAAAGTATCTC
Organism: Rhizophagus sp. LPA8_4_AMF; assembly: GCA_021464525.1. Taxonomy (NCBI): domain Eukaryota; kingdom Fungi; phylum Glomeromycota; class Glomeromycetes; order Glomerales; family Glomeraceae; genus Rhizophagus; species Rhizophagus sp. LPA8_4_AMF. The sequence goes on along the minus strand of JADRCO010001515.1, from coordinate 9,451 downwards.
CGTACTTTGCATTTAGTGACGTCGATTTTTCCGAAACCAAATGTTAGAATTGTTTTAACATTGTCTTAGCTAGTTTGTCAAAAGGAATTTTTTTTTTTTCTTATCATTTTATGTCAGTCATTCAATTCTTTAATTTTTAAAACTTTTTATGAATGAAAAAATGTAAGATTATAATGTGTAATATTGATACGTTTAGATAACATATTGTAATCAAACATTTTGAATTACTGTTTGCATATGTAATGGATATTATAATACATCTTTGATTGTACTTTCTGTTCCTATTTGATTATAAACTAGAATGAGCTTATAGAATATTTACTACGAAATGGTCATAATATCTTATTTATACTGGTTGTAATGCATCTCTTTATTTCATTTTTTTCAGATAATAAATCATATTTTAATGGGTAATAAATCTACTAATAATAGCAATAAATAATTGTGATGAACATTTCATTCGCATATATTTAAAACGAATTGGCACAAACATCTCTTTATCAGCATGTAAAATAACATAAACTTTCGTAATAGTCAAATATCTGCCCAAAAAGATAATAAACTGTTACAAAGGTTTATATATACAGTACATAATAACGTAGTATCACGCGACAACACTTTTTGTTATTCGAATTTAGTAACTTGTGAAGTTAATTCACCGAAAATTTTAGCCGGTACCATACATGTATTATAGTAGTATTGGCCAAATCTATCTTTAAATGATTTTGTCAACTCATTACTATATGCTGAATGTAGTCGTCTAAAGTACGTTTTAGTTAAATACTCAATTCATTTCTAAAGAAATTTCAAGAGCAACCTCATCATGGAAGAAACTACAAAAAAAGTAGTCTTAATATTGTTTCGGGTGCGTAAGCCAACACTTCTCCGAAATTCACCTCTAGTCCTCTACTGCTGTACCAGAAAAAAATAAACAAGAAAGACAATACCACAATGGGGAAGAAAATTAGAAAATTCAAAATTCGTAGATTCATGTAACAATTAAAAATTTCATCAGGACGCCATTCTATTAAAGAACGTGTTTAGTGGTATATATAGAAGGTCGAAGAAAAAGAAAATAATGAGAACAATTATCAATTAAGATTACTAAGAAGAGGTGTAGGTGATTAGATAGTTTTTTGACTTGCTTTTTTTTAAAAAATAGTTAATGTAATATTGTCAAGTTGTAGATTATTAATCACGAATAATGATTTTTTATTGTGGTGATAGCTGTTTAATAATAAGAAAAATTATTTTAACTTTTTTTAAACTTTTTTTCCTTTTCCTTCGTCATCCTTCCTTTATTCTTTTCCCTTTCCTTCATCTTCCTTTCTGCTTTCTCACTTTTTGCACTTTTAACTTTTGTTTAAAAGAAACAATAGAAGGTTAATTAGAGGGGGTAACGTAAGGGAAGGGGCGGTCTCCTTGGATGTGAAACTTTAATATATATTCATATTTTTCTTCAATTGTTCTTATTTTAACAAACAGTTAACAGTTCGTTCTCTTTCTTTTTTAGGTGATTCTCTCGAACATGGATTTCATTTTTAATAATTTGATTTATCAAACTTTACTAACTGGTTGTTTTTTCAGTTTTTCCTTTTCTTTTAGATTTTTTCGATTCTTTCTGGGAATGGAACAGAATGTTTCCTTTTATATTTGTTACTAACTTTCACCTTTTTTTTTAGATTTCAGCTGCTCTTTCGAATTTTTGGATTTTGCCAATTCTTTTTGAAAAATGAGGTAATGTTCAATTTAGTTTTCATTTTATTGTTTCCCTTTTATCTTAATTACTAACAATTGTCTTTTCTTTATTTTTTTTTTTAGATTTCAATACTTTTTTAGGTTTTGTGGTTCTCTTTGTAGAAATGTTGGTACTTTCTCTTTTTGAGGTTTTGACTTTTTTTTGGAAATGAAGGTTAATCTCCGATTTATTTCATTATTTTTTTTTTTGTTTCGTTTTCTTAATTCAGCAGATATGAAGTTGCTACCAAGAGGTAAAGGAATATCGAAAATTTGTATACCGAGCAAGTATTAATACATATTTTATTCGACAAACGGAAAATGAATTAGCCAATTGCATAAATCGCGAGCCATCCTACACACATATTTGGAATTGGGGTACTTTTTTCTTCCAAATTCTTCTCATTGCTTGTAACGGGTGACGAGAAGTATTAAAGATTTTATTTTAAACCCACTTATAGTTTGTAAGTTCGTAACAAAAGTTATGATTTAACAATTCTTCGCAAGATTATTCATCATGAATTTTTAGACAGATTGGTCCATGTAATTCATATGGATTAGTAAATTAGTTCAGATAGAATTAAAGACAATACTCAAGTTATGAAGAATGATATTATATCTTGTGGAACGCCTTGCTGAGAGGGACCTACTTTAACGTGAAAAAAAAGAAATCAAAATCAAACTCGATATTTTTTCACTCAAAATTTCTTGTTCGTGAGGTAAACCATTGGGAGACACTTACCAGCAGCGGGAAATAATATGTGAAATGCCATACATTCCTATATATCCTATAGATCCACATATTTTAATCTTCAAATTTTGTCCGAAAATACCATGTTTTTTGTCACAGGTATTTGGAAAATATTGGAACTGTTCAGATTTCCACATATTTCCACAATATTTGATGTGAATTACCATGTAGATTTTATCCTGATGTTTATTCAAATAACCGTTTAAATTAGCCTTATATGAAAACAAGAAATATTGAATTCAAACTGGTTTTAATCGGTCAGTTAATTTCATTCATTAATTTCTTTCTTAATAATTATATTAAACTAAGAAACGGAAACCGTTGTGAGTCCGGAGCGAAAAAAAATTTTAATTTTCATTGTTTGCACTTATCTTGTTTATCAATGTATCCCAAATTTATTTCTATCTTGTTTACAAAATTTAAGTGACGCATATTTGATGACGTCACGGGAGGGGACAGAGAAACTCACGTGATCGATTCATTTTACTCAAATGCATGTACATACAATGTCCTTCGCATTCGCTCCGGACAATAACAAAAAAACCAACTTTAATATTTTAAAAACAATTAAAATTTTTGATAAAATCTTATTATGAAATCTAATATATAGAGAATTTTATCATTCTCTGTAAAATCTATTTTTTCGAAACAAAGAATGTCAATCGAATCGTCAATAAATTCTTTTCGCATGTTCTTGCTCATGCGGCATTGTATTATAGACAGAATTTTTGAAAATGGGCTGACATACCAACATAAGTTCTATCTTAAGTGCAATGCATAACAATATTACTTCCAAATCCTTACTAATACTACTATGATGGGCATATAAATCAGGGGGTTGGTAAGTGACCTTATTATCAATCTAATAAATAGAGTCAGTATGTAAGTTATATTACTGAGATTATCCTATCCTCTAATTTACAGAGACATCCGACTTAACTCTAGGTATGTACTTTGAACTGAAACTGATTGTTTTTCCTGAAATTTGAAACTGTATAAACACGACTTCTATTTGTTTCTTATTTTATGTTTCTTATAATTTTCTCCTTTTGTTAATTAAAATTTAAATGCCCGCAGTCAAAGATTTGGCGAAGTTTTGCTATTCAAGCTATGTTGTATGAGGTATTCAAAGTTATGCACAACATGAAACCGAAACACATTCATGCAACACAATTCTATTCCATTCAGCGTCAGAACCTTTACATTAAAAAAGATCACAATCTTTTGTAATTTTATAACCCCTTGATTACAATTAGCATAATCAAGAAATAAAATATTTTAATTTATAAATCACAAAAAAAAATTAAATTAATAGTATACGGAAACCATGATCATCATATTGCATAGGTTCCTGACTAGAGGTTGGACCCGTCTAAAAAAATCTCTACCCGGGTCACCTGGCAGATAGACCCGCAGGTCACCCAGGTGAAAGTCAGATCAACCCAACCCGTCAACCCACCCGCTACCCACCCGTAATTCATATAAAAATTACTTTATTTTTAAAACTTGTAAAACATTTATAATTATATATTAATTTCTTTTGTTATATAATAGCTTTATTATGATCAAAAAAGACAAATTTTTTATATTTCAAATATTATTAACTCCAAGCTTACAATATATTATTGATCAATAAAAAAAATTTAATCAACAACAGGTGACTAAGGTGACCTGACGGATAATCTGCCAGGTTGACCTGACGGGTTGACCCATCTGCCTCTACCCGGGTGGAAATTATTACCACCCGGATACCCGCCCACCTGCGGGTAACCCGGGTATAGTCCAACCCGGGTCCAATCCCTAGGTTCCTCACGCTTCGCTCCAGGCAATCAATCAATAAAATTATATTTACACAACCCTGAAAATAAAACTTCAAACAGACAATCATTTAATTTCCCAAAACCGACCATGGGTGACAAGACTTTAGCTAGCGATCTAAAATGGGTAATAATTCTGCATGTACTTATCTAACCATTTAATTTGCTGAAGTTAAATTCATAAGATGAAACAATAAGTCTACGTGAAATCTAGTATTCATTTAAAAATAAACAATGCATGCAACTTGCAATTTGTGTTTTTTAATTAATAATAAAATCAAGCAACTCTACAAATTGTTTAATTTCAAATATAATGATAATTTTTCGTATTATTTTGTTTACTTTATTTGTTTTATCCTTTAGTCATTGTAACACGAATCAGATTTCTAAAGAATTACTTGTATTGTCTAGAAAAAGCGTTAAAGAAGTATCATGTTCAGTTAAATAACACAAAATAAAAGGTTATACATGAAAGAATTTATTGAATAAACAAATACATCTGTGAATTTCTACAAAAATTATCTTCATAAGCATAATTACTATAATAGTGTAACAATTCGTTTCATCGTAATGTATGATTACAAAGAAATATATTATAAATTTCATATATTTTTGTCATTTCGTAATCGAACATGCAAGATTATTAGCCGCAGTCAAAGCTTACGTAAAACGTAGATCATGTGATACGTATTGTTATATTGTATATCTGATATGAAACACATTTTATGGTTCGTCTAGATTTGGAAACAATGATAATGAAAATTCATGAAATTTCTTATTTTGACATTCTAATACACTGGGGTTGAGCACAAACAGTGTATTACATTAATCTTTCGTACCCCGTTTCATGATTTCAATTCTAAAAGAGGTTCTATTATTTTATGTCTCGTCTAGATTTGGAAACGATGAAATGAAATTCATGAAATTACTTATTTTGTTACTCTAATACACTGGGGTCGAGCACAAACGGAGATTACATTAATTTTTCGTATCCGTATTTCATGATTTCATTTCTTAAAGAGGTTAAATAATTTCATTATTCTATCAATGCTTATTCATGATGCATGGCGTTTCATAACATAAAATATTTTATATTTCTCATTATCAATAACATTAAACATTAATTATTTTAATTGAGCGAACACTAATTTATTAAGCGAAAAAAGATTTATTATTACGGTATTCGATTATCAGATCAAATTTTCTAATACGGAAAATTAAGAATTATATATTATATCCTTCTTACAATTTTTATTAAATTTTCAACATGAAAATTCCGCGGAAGAGAGTCCGGATTGTTTAAATGATTATCGTTTTAGCCCGTCAGCCTAACAAAAACATTAATTTTTAATATTTGAATTTTGAAACATCCGTTATTTTATCTCCGAAATAAAACTTATCGATTTTCAATAGATGATGTTATTAAGTTTCAACGATATAAATGTTATACAAAAAATGCCACACTTTCAATAATTATCTTAGATGGAAGAAAAAACAAGTGTCATCGTTGGGACACAGCAGAATTCCCTAATTTGAAAATCAAGACAAAATGTTTTATCTTCCTAAATTTTTGATAATTGTTTTATTGATTCAAAAATCGAACAATTCTTGCTTTATCTTCCTTTTTAAGAATTGAACATGCTTCGCATGGAAAGCATGTAAGCCCCTATTGTTACATCAGACATTATTAACAAACTAAACATATATAATAATATATAATTTAATTTACGATTTGGTTCGAGAAATTTTTATATAAATATGCATCCATATCTTTCAACTTTTTGTCATTCATACCATCAGTATAATTTAATCTTGATATATCATCCAGTGTTTTTAATATTTTCTTTTCTTTTCAATATTCAAATTTCCTTCTCGTAGAGAGACGCTTTTTAATAATTATAATTCTCATCATTACATTTACTATCAACTTTAACAACATGGCATCACTCGTAAGAGATGTTCTATTATTAATTTTTACTGAATTAAATGATGATCTTGGTTCTTTACATTCATGTAGTTTAGTAAATAAAACCTGGTGTGAAGTAGCTTTGCCTTTGTTATGGAAATATAGTTACCAATGTCCTTACAAAAAACAAGAAACTCGTGAAAAATACTATAACGTAATCGCCCACTTTTTACCAAACAATCCAGAAGATCCTTTACCACAAAATAATATTTTATTACCTTTAAATAAATTTTCTAAAGGACCAATGCTCGAATATATGAATTTTCTCACTCTTTTCTCGCCAGACTGTATTGAAGATATGGTAAAGCTAACAATAAATGACAAAGTCGAGAATTCTAAATACAAAAAAAAAATATTAGAACGTGAACTTTACAAATTAAGTTTTAATAAATGTAAAAATGTAAAGAAGTTCCATTGGAATACCGAGGAAGAATTATACCGATATCCAAACGCAAATACGATTTTTTCAAACTTATCTTCCCTTGTAATAAATTATAAATACTTGACTTCAAGTACATTATTCAATCTATCCAATATTTGCCAAAATTTAACAGACTTGGATGTACGTGATTGTCATAAGGATACTCCAGGTTTAGCTTCATTAATTAAATTACAAAAAAATCTGCAGTCATTATGTCTAGATTTTATTGTTGATGTAGAAGGGTATTACACATTACTAAGCAGTGTGATTAAAGAAAAGGCTGCAACATTAAAAAAAGTTACAATACAACAAAGAGTTGCACCACTCCATCCTATGTCTATTTCATCATTAGAAAATATAACCCATTTAGTTCTGAATAATGTATATGGTGAATCATATATAAATGTAAAGTGGCGTGAATTGGAACGCTACTTAAGTATGGCCTCCTTTCCATATCTTCAATCTCTTGAAACAATATATTTGCCATATAGTATTATACGTTCAATAATCGAAAAATCCGGCAAAAATATTTCAGAAATTAATATATTTTTATATCCACCTGGATCTAGTGATTATAAAACGGATAATAAATATTTAATCAAGGTAATATCAGTTTATTGTCCAAAACTAATATTGTTAGCAATGGATGTTGACCATGAAAACATAGATGAAATGTTCATGATTTTTTCGAATTGCACACAATTGGAGAAAACAACTTTTTCTACGAATGCTGATATATTACCCAATGGTGATGAATTATTAAGAATAATGAGACAAATGGCACTTATGACATTACGAGAAGTTTCATTTGGAGAAAATTGGAATTTCTCATTGGAAGAAATGGAGTTATTTCTTGAAGATTGGAAATCTAAAAATAGGTCAATTAAATTTATCTATATTATTGATGAATTGTCATGGACGGATGGACATGCTAGAATAGCAGAAAAGTATATGGAAGAGTTAGATTTTGTAATACCAAAGAAACTTTTCTAAATTAAGAAAAACTTATTATAAATTAAGAAAATTTTATTATTAAAATTAAGATTTAAAATTAAGAATAAAATTAAGAAAAAATTATTATTAAAATTAAGATTTAAAATTAAGAAAAAATTATTATTAAAATTAGGATAAACTTATAATTATGAATTAAGATAAACTTATTATTAAAATTTTATTATTATAAATAAAGAAAAACTTATTATTATAAATTAAGAAAATTTCATTATTATAAATAAAGAGTTAATGCCGACCTAAGTATAATGTGCAGAGATAGTATTTTGAACGTTTAATTTTGATTTTCCTGCTGATAATAGGACTACACCACCGCATCAGTGATATAGCAATTTGGTTTATACTTTAATTATAATTCTGTAAAACTCATAAGTCGGCATCGCTAGATTACCGGCAGCGTAACCATCAAAAAAGTGAATATATCACCCCTGTTTCATATGATGGGGGAAAGGAAAATTTCAAATTTAAATACACCAATCCCGATTTTTGAGTAACCTGTGAGTAAATGGAAAGATAAATTTATTTGTTGAATATATTATTATCTAAAAGATACTTCATTTAAGTTTTTTTTTAAAAAAAATTTCCTATGATGTACTTATTTATGCATATAAAGTCATCTTGATAATGGTTTATAAGGATTACAGTGAAATGTGGCACACCAATCCAAAGTTTTATGTATTTTTTTTTGCTTTTAAACAAACTTTGACATTTTCGGAATTATTTTTTATCTTGACGTGGATGGTAGGTAAATAGATAATTTCTAATGTTTCAAACTAGATTTATAAAAATATTTTAATTTCAATTAACCGTATTTTTTTAAAAATATGACCAGTTTCAAGCAAGAAATAATATATAATTGTAGAAATTACCAAAACTCTTCGTTCTTTATGATTTTACATTTTCCTATTCATCCGTAGCGTCACGACCCTTATTCTGTTAAAGCATTAGTTGATTCAATATTACAACGAAGACCGAAATTAAATTAAATATGTATTTTGAAATTCTTGCCTAATGATAAAGCGATTCTGATAAATGATCATTTTTTCTAGCTTTTAATCTAAAAAATTCAGACATGTGATCAACTTTCAAAGTATTTATAGGGTCAGTCCTACCACAAGGGACTTCCTAAGAAGTGCACTATTCTCCACCCATGAAAATTACGCAGTACAAGGACTTCAGCAAAAGCTGATACCCACAAGCTTACTAAAAGCGAGCGCCTATGTTCCAACCCTCTCATAGTACTATACCGCTCCAAAAAATTCCCTGTGAAACTGTAGTAGAAACTAGTACTCACATGCTTACGAAGTTAGGATGCTATGCTGTCCTAACAAAAATACCCAAAATTTGCTATGAAAACGCTAGTCTTTCATATAATTAAGTTAATAATATCAAGTACTGTTTCTGTTGGAAATAATTTAAGAAAACATATAATCATATTAACTAATACCATGTGTATAAATTTGCCATTTATTAAAATATAAAGAATTTAGATAAAAAAATGGTGTATGTATTTTCTTTATACTAACTCTTGTTCTTTAGTTACATTCCAATATCATATCCGCCGATTTGCGGATTTGCGGAATTTGCCGATCATCAGTTATGTGGCGCAGTACCGATTAAAATCGATCAAAAACCCGTTTCTACGTAAGAAAAAATGTCAAATATATATAAAAAAAACTTTTAAGACCTCTCCCAAAATATTTACCTCTTTAGCCCAAAACCACTAGAAGGAGTTTCTAGAAAAAAAA
>JADRCO010001514.1:0-18813 GCA_021464525.1 Rhizophagus sp. LPA8_4_AMF | reverse complement strand
AAAAAACTTATAATCACGTAATGTATATTATACAGTAATAATTATAACTAGACATGTTTAAACAAAGCATGCATTCTTTTGGTTTTTTCATAAACCTGCGCATAAATACTTACTATCCTGATCGATGATTATAAAAGTCCCTTTCATTAAAATATAATTTTAGAATTAATATTATTAACGTCCATAATATTATTTTAACGCCTTGGCTATTCATATTATTATTACCAACAACATTAACTATCGTTAAATTTGGCACTTGACAATTTTTATACATGTGATCAAAAATTCACTAATTAATTGTGTAACATTTGAAAAAGTCGTTATAGCGAAAATCGCACCTCAATCCTTCCGATCGACAACCTATAGAATTGAGACATGAAGTATAAGGTTAGATCCTTTGTTGATCGGGAGGATTGGGTGGAAAATCTTCACTATATCAAGGGTCATTTTATTAATACTCCAACATTTAAATTCGAATTACGAGTTACAGAAAATTCATTATATTAGAACTGTGCACATGTAGTACTTATTTTGCAATAATATTTTCCCAGAATTATTAACAAACTGATAGGGAAATATGTAATGAAAGAAATTACCTAATAGGATTCGTTAGTAATATTGCTATAAATTATTATTGTTCCCATTGCGAAAAATACAAATTCCTGAATATAATTATTGGTTGCACAAAATTTTTTTTTTGAATTTTCAAATCTTTGACTGAAATATTATTATAACCATAATATAAATAATATCATTATATGTAAATTTATGAGTAGAACAAGTTTACAAAGATTGTTGTTCAGATAGATTTTGAGAAAAACGTGAAAATTTGATTTTATAAGTATAATACAATTATTAGTTTTAAAAAAAAATTTTTTATAGTCAGATTTTCAAAATTTAGTGAGATTAGCATCTAAATAAATTCCTTTTACTCATTTATTATTTAAATTGGAATTCAAAAATTTATGACGTGTTTTTAACTCTGGCTAAAATTATAATGTTCGGCCAGAATTAAGTGATGTGTGACGATCACCGCTGGTGAATACTTTGACGATACTGTATATTTGAATTTTGAGGTTACATTTACAAAATAGGAAATACAGGAAAAACCAATATTCATAAAGTTTAGTTTTTATTTATTTCAAACGGGAATATTTGTACTTAGAATTTTATCTTACATTTTTATTTTAGTATAAAATTAACTAGTGTGCGTACTATTGGTAACTAACGTTCTTGGTAATACAGATATTTTTTATTTAATAAATATTTATGTGCAAATCACCTGGTTGGCAATGATCAAATGATCATGCAGATTCATTTGCATTACGTTACAATCGTTACATTAAATTGCATATAATTGTTGTAATCTAATATAGTTAGAGCAATTATTAATTCATGAAATTGATTATTAACTGGCAAAGATTTAATATTTCTCTTAATTCTCTCATAAAAAATTAAAACGGAATAAAGTTCCAGATTCTACTTTATCTCCTCTTTCTGAAAGTAAATTTTTATCACGTTCAGTGTTCTTGTACTACGTCACAATAATAATATTTTCTGTACCAGGTTATAATTACTACATCGAATTAATGATGTGCTTGAATGTTTGAAAGTCATGTATGTTATTGCGTCACATATCTTACCATTGTAATATTACTTAATTCGGTCAGAAAGTAAACAATTTAAATAAAATTGTAGTTCTACAAAATTAGAAGTATAATTAGAGGTTGGTTTCTTAACATTATATTTTAATACGTGAGATAATAATTATATTTTTAAATTTATTATAACATTTATTTTACAACATATAAGTTGAATTTAACAAAAAATAACTCAAATATTTCTAAGAATCTACATTGACAGTGATAAATAATGAATGAAAGTTCAAGTCAGGTAAATTCAGTTAAAAATTTAATAATTATTTTAGTCAGGTTAAAAAAAATTGATTAACTCATTTATGATATTATATATAGAATGGAAGTTCTTCCCATAATACTGTTTATGCTCTTGACAATTTAGAAACTGACAATTCGGTTTCGTATACTAAACAGGCTTTGCATGTAAAAACGTCAAGGCATAGTATCCTTCTCAAATTAGAAGAGGATGGATTTGTTACGCCTGACGAAAAAGTAAAAGAACTTATCAAGGAATTAACTGGAATAAAATATTTATTTAACTTAAAGTCACTTTTTGAAGATTTACAGAACGAATTTTCAAATCAAGTATTAATAGATTCATTAGTCATTTTAGCGGATCCTGCTCCATTTAATCTATATTATTCAAAAGAAAGTGCGGTCAGGTTAGAATTGCATTTACGTACATTGATAGCGGTATTAGAAAGGATATGCTTCTCTCCAATACGTCTTACTAAGGATCTTCGAGATAAAATTTATATTTCTTTGACAAAATTTGCTGAAATTCATCGTAAAACTACTCAAGTAATTGAAGAAGGACTTGAAAATAACTTTAGGCCTAACTTTGATCAATTCAATCAACAAAAAGATGATAAATATGATGAAAAATTCGCTAAAAAACGAAATTATAATATTGATTTTTTATTAATCCATCTGAGAGATACATTACATAGTCTTCGTGATGATGAAACCTGGTTTCAAGAATTTATACGAAGAAGTGGAGATTTACTTAAGACTGCATTAAATATTACGCCAGGAATTTTAACAATAGAGGAGTTGATCTTCCAAATGATAATTGTTCAATCTTATCAATGTTTAATCAAGTACGTCAAAGTTTAAGTTTTAAATATCCAGTAGCTTCTTATTACGTAGATTGGAGAATTATGTTGATAATTCAACACAATCTTTTCATTTGGTCTGAATGTTCTGAAAAGATAATTAGTAAAAAATTTGGAGAAATGGTATTAATGGAATTTATATGGAGCTTTTTGGAAAGAGAATGGATTAATATGGCTAATAAATCTATTTTGGATTCTTAACCTAATTTGATGAAGTATCTAACAAAATTATTAAGGCTTTGAAAAATACTGGAAGTTTTTTTAGTGATCTTTCTGGAAATGAACCACTTGCATTACCATATACTTTATGGTTTGGATTACTGGATCTTGCACATAGCCTTATCCAAAAATCTACCCGAAAAGCCACATATGGTCTTTGTTATTATTTGGCAATTGAGTCACTTAATAAAGCTCCAAGCAGCTTCATTCAATTTAAAGCTACTGAAATACTATTACATTTACATAATATTGAAAGCCAAATGTTTTCACTGGTTGATGACGATTTTGATCATTACATACAAATGCTAAATAAAAATAATTCTGTAGATTCTTCAGAAAAATTTCAAATATTATTAAAGTTTGTTAAAGACAAACACCTTGAAGATTTAAATATTATAAATGATGATGTTGGAAAAGTAAAAAAAGGAAAAGGAAAAGAAACAAGTTTAAACCAAAATTCATGTATAGTAAGAGAACAAACACCATATTCTGCTATATTGGGTACTATAGCAGATGAAATAACTTGTCCAATTAGTAGTGAACCAACAGATCAATTATGTATTTTAAAATGTAAACATGCATTATCATTAAATAATTTAAAAAAGTTAAAACAAAACATATGTCCTCAATGTCGAAAAAAAATTGATTATGATGATATCAGATATTTACCACAAACTTCTATTTATAACAATTTACACTCAAAATTTTCTGAATCTGGATATATTTCACCTTCTATTGAATTAGAAAATTCAGGTCAAACACAATTTGATAGTGATGACTCAGATAATTCAGAAATTGATCTTATATTAACTAAAAAGAAATTTAAGAATCTATTTATTAAATTGAATTCAAACATATCATTATCATCATTAGTTCCAAGATTTACAAAAAAACAACATCCAACATATCAAAATATTATAAAAGAATTAAATGAAAAACACTATGAAAAAGCTAAAACATTATGTAAAGAATTTTTTAATTTTTATCCTAAAAGTTATTCTTTAAGATGCATTTTAGGTTATATTTATAGATGTCTTAAAAATTATGAACAAGCACACATCTATTTGAAAGAAGCCATTAATCTAAAACCAAAAGAACCAATTGCTTATTTTATTTGTGGAGAAATATTTTTTCGACAAAATAAATATAGTAAAGCAATAAATAATTTAAAAAGGTCATTATACTATAATATTAAAATAATAATTTGTATATAATACTTGGAAATAGTAATCTTTTTGAGGCGGAATCCTATAATTATGATGAACATTATTTATTAGATGCTTTAAAAAATTATGAAATTGCATTAAAAAATGATCCAAATAATTATTTATGTTGTACATATAGTTATGACAAAAATAAGGATTATTTTAAAGTACTAAAAATATTAGATAAATTACTAAATATTAATAGTGAAGACTCCCTGATTTTATGTTATTATGGCGAAGTATTATGTAAGATAGGCCTATTTAGTGATACAATATCATATTTTACAAGTGCAAGTATTATAGATCCAGAAAATGTTCATAATTTAAATAAGAGAGCCATTACATATTATATTCTTCAAGAATATGATAAAGTTATAATAGATCTTGACAAGGTTATACAATTGGATCCATTAAATAATTTAGCATATTATCTTAAAAGTTTGACATATTATACAAAGAAAGATACTGTTAATGCCTTAATAGTATTTAAAAAGTATACAGAATTATTGAATATTGATGATAAATTGGCAAAGCCACATTTGTTTCATTTAGAATACTTACTCAATAAAAATAGTTCTAAAGATTCAACCCATGACATTTTAACAAAAATCAATCAAGTTCCTTATATTAATAATAGTAGATTACTACTTTTAATTAGATGTAAAATATATATAGATTTAAGGATGTACCAAGGAGCAAAATTAGATTTAGATATGCTATATCATAATAATAGGGATTATTTTTCTGAATATATTCCATATATATATTTTTTACAAGAACACGTGGATTTTTGGTTATATTTAAATAATTATAATAATATTATTAATAATATTGATGTTTCCGAACTTGGAATTGTTAATGGATTTAGCAAATACATGTATATAAGTAAGAAGGGATTTATTTATTAATTTCTTATATTAAATAATGATTATTTCACTAATCAATAATGAATTATTTTAGAAACGCAAGTTTATTTAATGTCAAACTTAGTAAATTTGGATAATAAGCTTTATCAATTTCAAGAAAGTGATACAATTAGGTAAGTTCTATCTGTTTGTATATTATTTATAAGTTTTAATAAAATCTAATTTGTAATTTTAAAAATCCAAGTTTATCTGAGAAAGTAATTATCACTAAAAATGGAAAGCTTTATTTGGATTTACCTATATTAAAAAGTAATAAATTTGCAAATGTTATTTGGAAAATAAATATTAAGGAAATATTATCTGGAAATTGCTTTATAAAATTTATGGTCGAAAAAATTGTAAGTTAATTAATTTTAAAATCCCTTTTTTTACTAACAAAAAATGATTAATGGATGAATTTAATTATAGGATAATAATCATTATGAACATATTATAAAACATGAAGATATGTCAAAACTTGAGGGATTAGGTTGGATTGAATATCAGCTTCCAAAATGCGAAACGAATCTACAACTTTCAATTGAAGTAAATGGTCCTATTAATATGGTATATTTTTACTTTATATCCTTAAAAAGGAATTAATCGAATTACTCATCATTATTCATTGATTATGTAGCAAATAGATTATGTTCGGTTTGGATATAACAATGAAATGATAACTTACATTCCTAACATGGGTGATTTGTTACCAAACTATCATAAAGTTTGTCCAAATGTTCCAGAAATTTTTGAAGATAAATACTTTTCAAGAAAAGAAATGGAAAACTTGCTTGAATTGAAAGATATAATAAACCACTTATAACGACTAATTCATTTTTTTTACATTTATATTATTAAAAATTAACAAATCTTTTTTATTTAATATAATTACTTACTATAGACTACAGAATAAGAATACATATTTGCTAAGAAATTAAACTGAAAAATTATTAAACCATTAAAATGTTTCATTATTTACAAAAGTAGCACTCATAAGGTAAAAGAGTATATAAGGAAAGTAAATTAGTAAATTAAGAAGTAAGGCACTATATATATCGTGTTAATATTAATAGATTATGTAGTTAATAACAATTTCATTATTTTCAAGGCCTACTTAATATACTTAATTATCAGGTTGATTATTTAGTCAACAGAGCTAAACACTAATATGAATTGAAAGCGCGGACCTGTTTAGTATACGAAACCGAATTGTCAATTTCTAAATTTTCAAGAGCAGAAACAGTATTATGGGAAGAACTTCCATTCCATATATAATATAATGAGTTAACCAATTTTTTAATTTGACTAAAATAAATAAATTCTGCGTTAAATTTTTAACTGGCTTGAACTTCCATTCATTATTTATCTCTATTGACGTAGAGATTCTTGGAAATATCGTTTTTTTTTTTTGTGTTAAAATGTAAAATTCAACTTATTAGTTGTAAAAAAAATATAAAAATATTAAAATATAATGGATAAAAAATAATTATCTCACGTATTAAAATACTATGTTAAGAAACCAACGAAACCAACCTTGAATAATATTTCTAATTTTGTTAGATCTACAATTTATTTAAATTAGTTTATTTACATTTGATGTAATGTGTTACAGAAAATATTATTAATGTGGCGTAATACAAGAACGTCGAACGGTATAAAATTTACTTTCAGAAAGAGGGAATAAAATATGATTCAGCATTTGTTTAATGAAAATAAGAGAAATATCCAATTAACAATTATTTCATGAACGATTGTAACATAACGCAAATGAAAATAATAGTCTTTCTTAGTTAATAAATTATTTATGTCATTATGTGACGCAAAAAGAAAACTTACGGCACGTGATTATTTCGTACGTTAAACGTCTATTGAACGCTACTTTATACATATATTTTACACTTTTTAACGTTTATAAATAAATTTTGGATTTCTAAAATAAATTAATTTTCTGGATAAATTTGTTTGTTTATGGTACGAAATTATTTTTCTATATACGTTAATATACGTTTAATATACATATAATATATGGAAATCTAAAACAATCAAAAACAAACAAGATAAACGTTCAAATACCGAATCAGCCAACTTGAGTTTACATCACGCATTATCATTAATTTTATAAACATCTATTCGTCCGAAGTTACAAGTATTTAACTCTGAGAGAGGCTAAAGTTTAGGGAAAGAATGAGAGCGAGGTATATTTACCTCCTATCGCTAATCTTTAAATTTAATAAACTATTTCCTATAAAAAGAAAGAGAAATGACAAAAAATTTCAGTTATTGAAAATAATAGTTTTATTTGTATCTCGTTAATCCTCCAATTATAATTGAAATTTTGACTAAATTCAGTAATGATCTTGATTCTATACTATTATTAAGAAGAACTTTAATCTATTTTTAATTTCAACGTTAAACTACAAAATTTTTTCTTGAAAAGGTTTATTAATTTTAAATACTCCAAATTTTTCGGACAATATCTAACATACATTTGTCTTCCTTCGTATAATTATTTTCTATATAATCCAAATATTGCATTAAGAAAAAAAACAAATTCAACTATTATCATTATGGTAGGTTCTATAATTACATGAATTTTAAGTTTAAATTGTCTAACTGATACTGAAAATTCCGAAATTTTCCTTCATCCTATAAGTTTCTTATTTGCAATTAATTAATTAGATTCTATAAATATTCACATGAAACATTTTTTCTCTTGACCGATTGTCAAGAACAGGGTTTCTTAAATATAGGAGTTAATTCGTCAGTAATTTCTAGTTTACCAAACTTATATGGAAAACCTGGGGAATATCGGCTAACTTCTTATCTACTTTAAAATTACTGTAATTATTAAGTTTATAAAAGAACCCGAGTATTTACATAAAATTGTAAATAAATAAATTATTTTTCTTCATAATTAAAGATTTAAAATTGTGGAGTGATTTATATTTGATTTTCTTCATTTAATAAAAAAATTTTGGACTAAGTTTCTTGACAACATTTTTATAACCTGGAAAATTACAATTTCATTATTTCACGTGTATAGTTATAAAATAAAATATTGTGAAGCTTATAAAAATTATCTTTGTCAGTCCTAACCTTTATTTATGCAATGTCATTCTCATAAAGTAATAAAAGTACAATAATATCATATGTAGTTCTTAAATAAATAAATAAAAATTTTCAAATCAAGTTAAACCTGATAACTAACCTGATTTTATTTGTATTATAAGTAGTAAAAAGATTATAAGATGCATGATTTCAGGGTCTTTTGAAATAGGATATAAAATTCAATATCTTATTTGCCATATGGCACTGCAATATTAACAAAATATGGGAAATATGTACGGTAAATAATACATAGATTTCAGATGTTTTTATTCTTTTGCAATGATAACAATTATAATGCGAAATTAACTTTACAAAAACTTTTACTCATTCATCCAACAAATATTTAATGAAAAAATATCAAATCATTAATGCTATCTTTATTGAAAATTTGAAGATTTAACAGAACTAATCATGAAATCGAACTAGAGGTAATACTGTTAAATGTTAATATCTTGAACTTTGTATTGAACAGAATTAAATATTTATTACTAGTAGTTTAGTATGTTATTCTCTAATTATCTAATACCGGCGGACAGACCTAAAGTTATTAACTTTCATTCGTTCATTTTGTTATCAGTAAAATTTAATAAATAAGAAAACACACCAACAGTTAAATGTACCAAATATAATTTTCTTA
The DNA here is from genome assembly GCA_021464525.1 of Rhizophagus sp. LPA8_4_AMF. NCBI lineage: Eukaryota > Fungi > Glomeromycota > Glomeromycetes > Glomerales > Glomeraceae > Rhizophagus > Rhizophagus sp. LPA8_4_AMF. The sequence goes on along the minus strand of JADRCO010001514.1, from coordinate 9,987 downwards.
TGAAAATTGAATATATATATACTTTCTCTTATTTTAAAGTTGAATCACTAAAAGAATATACTTAAATTGATATCCATTACAACTTTTATTATATTTATTTATATTTTTCAATAAAAAAGGTAACAAAATGTTAAATAAAAATAAAATAAATATAATAATAACTAAATTCTTTATTTAAAAACTTATCTAATAATATAGGGTGTAAGTTATATATTTAATTTTATTATTACATATAAGTAATATAATTATAAATTGTCAAGGATATCTTTTAATTCAAATAAATTTTCCATTTCTTTTTCTGAAAAGTACTTATCTTTGAAGGCTTCTGGAACACTTGGGTAAAACTCATGATAGTCTGGCAGCAAATAACTCATATTAGGAATGTAAGTTATCTCTTCTTTATTATACCCGAATCGAATATAATCTATTTTCTATGTAAATAAATAATGAGTTAAAACTAATTTCAATCTGAAAGGAAATTAATCTGTATAAATAAATAAGAAAATGTACCATATCGATAGCATTTGTTTCAATTGAAATTTGCGGATTCCATAACCTAATTGGAACCCTATATTCAATCCAACCTAGTCCTTCACATTTTAACACATCTTTATATTTTAACGTTTGTTGGATTCCTTTTATATTTGTCTATAATTAAATTTGAACGTTAATTTAAAAGATATTACCATTCGAACAAAATAAATTTAATGAAAAAGCTTACATGCTTTTCTGCAAATTTTATATAGCAATTTTCAGAAATTATCTTTTTAATATTTATTTTCCAAATAATGCTTCTACTATAAGTACCTAGTGCAGGTAAATTCAAATGAAGTTCTTTATTTTTGGAACAAAGTACTTGACCTGATAAACTTAGATTTTTAAAAACACAATTATTAATGCTTAGAATTTTTAAATTAAGCAATACTATAAATAAGAGTTAAGGCTTACCTATTAGGATCATTTTCTTGAAATTGATTATAATATGTCTTATTATAATTTATTAAGTTTGAAATCAAATAAACCTTATTTTCTAAAATTAATTCATTATGACTAAAATGTTAATTAATTTTAATAAGAATTGTGATAAATTCAAGTATTCACTTACTTTCATATAAGTATTTATCATAATTATTAATGATTCCAAGATGACTAAATTCAGTTGTATAATCCTTGACTAAATATGACCAAAAATTTTTATATTTTTGCAATAAGTGAATAAAATTATAATAGTGTATTGATTCAATTGACCTATTAAGATCTGACTCAGCTTCATGGTACATCCCTAATTCAATATATACAATACATCTTATATAAAGTAATGTTTCACTATTTTTAATATTTGAAATTTGATTATTAATTATTGATAATAAATTATTTAAATCTATATATCTATTATTACTATCCAGTAAATATTCCAAATGAAACAATTGAGTCTTTTCTAAAATTTCATCAGAATTGAATAATATATTATTGCACTCTTTAAATGCTGTTATAGCATTATTGATATCATTTTTTGTATAATATGTTAAACTTTTAAGATAGTATGCTGTATTATTTAATGGGTCCAACTGAATAACTTTATCAAGATCTGATAATACTTTTTCATAATCTTGAAGAATATAATATGTGATAGCTCTCTTTTTCAAATTATGTATATTTTCTGGATCTATAATATTTGCTTTTGTAAAATATGATGTGGCATTATTAAATTGTTCTATATTACATAAAATTTCTCCATAATAACATAAAATCAATGAATCCTTCTCATTAATACTTAGCAATTTATCTAAAAATATTAAAACATTTTGATAATCCTTTTTTCTTTCATATATATATGCACAATTCTTAAGACATAAATAATTATTTGGATCATTTTTTAATGCAATATTATAATATTCTAGGGCATTGTCATAAATAATAGAAATATAGGTTGAATATTCTTTAAGATAACTATTTCCAAGTACTATATACGAATTATTTATTTTAATCTTATAATATAATGACCTTTTTAAATTATTTATTGCTTTACTATATTCGTTTTGCCGAAAAAATATTTCTCCACAAATAAAATAAGCAATTGGTTTTTTTGGTTTTAAATTAATGGCCTCATCTAAATATTTATGTGCTTGTTTATAATTATTTAAACACCTATAAATATAAGCCAAAAAGCATCTTAAAGAATAACTTTTAGGAAAAAACGTCAAAAGTTCTTTACATAAAGATTCAGCTTTTTTATAGTGCTTTTCATTTAATTCTTTTATAATACTTTGGTACGTTGGATGTTGTTTTTTTGTAAACCTTGGAACTATTGATGATGATAATATGTTTGATGAATTAAATTTAATGAATGGATTCTTAAATTTCTTTTTAGTTAATATAAGATTAATTTCTGAATTATCTGAATCATCACTATCATATTGGATTTTACCTGAATTTTCTAATGGTAAAATATATCCAGATTCAGAAAATTTTGAGTATAAATTGTTATAAATAGAAGTCTGTGGTAAATATATGATATCATTATCATCAATTTTTTTTCGACATTGAGGACATATTTTTTGTTTTAATTTTTTAAAATTATTTAATGATAATGTATGTTGACATTTTAAAATACATAATTGATCCATTGGTTCACTACTAATTGGACAAGTCATTTCATCTGCTATAGCATCTAATATAGTAGTATTTGATGTTTGTTCTCTTATTATGTATGAATTTTGATTTGGACTTTTTTCTTTTGCTTTTCCTTTTTTTTCTTTTTCAATATCATCATTTAAAACTTTTAAATCTTCAAGGTATTTGTCTTTAACAAATATTAATAATTTTTGAAATTTTTCTGAAGAATCAACAGAATTATTTTTATTAAACATTTGTATGTAATGATCAAAATCATCATCAATCATTGAAAACATTTGGCTTTTGATATTATGTAAGTGTAATAATATTTCAATAGCTTTAAACTGAATGAAACTACTTGGAGCTTTATTAAGTGATTCAATTGCCAAATAATAACAAAGACCATGTATGGATTTTCGAGTAGATTTTTGAATAAGGTTATGTGCAAGATCCAATATTCCAAACCATAAAGTATATGGTAATGCAAGTGGTTCATTTCCAGAAAGATCATTCAAAAAACTTCCAGTATTTTTCAAAGCCTTAATAACTTTATTTGATATTTCATCAAATTTGGTTTGAGAATCTAAAACAGATTTATTAGTAATATTAATCCATTCTCTTTCCAAAAAGCTCCATATATATTCCATCAATATTAATTCTCCAAATTTTTTACTAATAATCATTTCAGAGCATTCAGACCAGATGAAAAGATTGTGTTGAATTATCAACATAATTCTCCAATCTATATAATAAGAAGCTACTGGATACTTAAAACTTAAACTTTGGCGAACTTGATTAAGCATTGATAAGATTGAGCAATCACTTGGAAGATTAGTTCCCGTTATTGTTGTTAAAATTCCTGGTGTAATATTCAATGTACTCTTAAGCAAGTCTTTAATTCTTCGTATAATTTCTTGAAACCAGGTTTCATCATCACGAAGACTATGTAAGGTATCTCTGAGATGAATTAATAAAAAATCAATATTATAATTTCGTTTTTTAGCAATTTTTTCATCATATTTATCATCTTTTTGTTGATTAAATTGATCAAATTTAGATCTAAAGTTATTTTCAAGTCCTTCTTCAATCACTTGAGTAGTTTTACGATGGATTTCAGCAAATTTTGTCAAAGAATTATAGATTTTATCACGGAGGTCTCTAGTAAGACGTATTGGGGAGAAGCATATCCTTTCTAATACCGCTATCAATGTACGTAAATGCAATTCTAATCTAGCCGCACTTTCTTTTGAATAATATAAATTAAATGGAGCAGGATCCGCTAAAGCAACTAATGAATCTATTAATACTTGATTTGAAAATTTATTTTGTAAATCTTCAAAAAGTAACTTTAAGTTTAATAAATATTTTATCCCGGTTAATTCCTTGATAAGTTCTTTTGCTTTTTCGTTAGGCGTAATAAATCCATTCTCTTCTAATTTGAGTAGGATACTATTTCTAGTCGTTTTACATGAAACTGAAGTATTAATTTCTACAGGAGTGTAGGAAGCATTACTGGAAGTACTTCCACCCTGTATAATAATAAATAATTATGTTATAACCTAATTTTACAGATTAATATGCCCAAAATTCCGCCTAAAATTATAATTTACCTGATTTGAGCTTCCATCCATTATTTTTTCTTATTATGGGAGTTTGTACTGGCGTAGATAGATAGATATATATGTATTGGAATCCGTTATTAATTGTTAATATTTTGCAAAAAAATAATTTCTTCCCATGTTGCAGTATAATGTCTAGATACAAACCTCAGATGATATACTAATTCTGCCGTCCTAGATTTGACATCTATTCGAACTTATTTTTTTTTTTAAAAAAAAATTTCTTTTTAACCGTTTTTAGAAATTAATAAAGAACTTATTTGTAGACCAAATTTGGTAAATTTACAAAAAAGTGCATGGTGGCACAAGCTTTTGTGAAGCAATCGTAACGTGTCACAAAAAAATGCATCATTTTGGCGCAGTATAGAAAATTTAAATTTTATAAAGGAAAAATACAACAAATCCGAGTTTTATTACATTTGACATACCATTATTATATAATGCAAATATAACTAATCAGATGTTGTGTAACCCGGAGAAATTTGTGTATGAGTTAGCAATGCGATCTGCTGCGGTTGATAACATCATCATTTAGTTAGCAAAAAAAGAATCCAATCAAAATTTCTACACATTTCTCATGAGTTCAAGCCATTGATACGCGCACAGGCGCAGACACATCACACGAATCATGTTACGCAATTCAAATTATTTGTACGAGAGGTAATCAAAATATTACCAAATTTTTTAGTTATATAAATTTTGAATAAATTAAGCAAAAGCATCTTTATTGGATGAGAAAAAAATTGGGAATCTGAAGGTTTTAAATCTTTATGTAAAACTGTCAATAAAATCTGTTTATGTGTCATCCATTCAAAGTAACGCCAAAAAAACTACAACTATATAACAAAAACTCAGATAAGTGTGATTAAAATGTTCTCTATCGTGAATTGATTGACAGATTGTACCTATTTACTTTAAAAGTCGTCCCATAATAATAACATGATAACTTATTTACTATTTATTCCAACGCTTTAGTATCTTAACGTTGCATTATCTTTTAATAAATTAAAAATTTTAATTCTAACTAAGTACTTAAATTAAATTGTAAAATTTATAATTAAACGTAACGTGTTGCAACGAATTATACTAAATTTAAAAATTTTTTCAATCTTATGTTTTAAAAAAATTATAAAACCAAATTGTTTGCTGAACTTACGAAATGAAATATTAAAATTTTTAATGGCGAAAAATCTAATTTCTGAGGAGAAACAAATGTTTTTTTTTACGCAACTTTAAAATCATAATGTTATGCTTTCTCATTTTTGGAATATCTAAGTAGAATATAACTTTTACAGTATCCCAAAGTGAATTTAAGTAAATTTCCGTTTTTTCCTGATAAAAATTGAGTATATAGAAAGTGAGTAACATAGATCGGCCAAGTGAGTAACGTAAAGCTACATATTTTATTTACATACTTACTATAATGTAAGGTATGTAACGTAAGTGAAATTTTTTTCATCTAACGTTACTCACTTTATACAAGTCACGTGACTTACACAGAATCTTGTGGCGCTATTTTTTGTTGTTTACCGGTACAACAAAATTATTTCTCCTACAAACTCTTCTTTTTTTCTTTTTCCATATTAAAAATATTTTATAAAAATCTATTAAATGATAAAGAAGTTAAATCTTCTTAAAGAATTTATGGAATATTATTATTAAACTGTACGTATACTATACTGTTTTTGTTATAATAAACTAGCCGTAGCCCGTCACACTGCGCCGGGATCAATGATCATAAATAAATATAGTAAACTACTGTATACATAAAGATATTCGAAAAATAAGCTGTGGTAATGTGGTATACTGTAAATAAAGAATTCTAAGTTACACGCATGAACTATGAGTGCCTGTAAAATTCCCGATCATATATTGCCAAAAAGCATTTAAGCACCTACAGTACAGTAAAAATAATACTAATAATAACATGCCTATTAAAAACTATCTTAATGACTCAAACCTTTAACAGATTTTATTTTATTAAAAAAATTCTTCAATCTCCGATGGATCCTCTACAATTCTATTATAATAAATATGTAACAGATTATATGATGCAAAGATACATTACACAATTAACATATGTTATATAGGATGATTTAAATATGACGAATTTTTTTTATTGATATACAGAATATACTATCAATATAATAAATTTATAAATTCATGATTTTTTAAATTGCACAACGCATTCCCTTATAGTTTGGTCAGCGTTGATTACAAATATTGCGCATAAAACATATTTTTTAGTAATGGATTGCATATTGTATTCATTCTTTTTGATATTTTTTTTTAAAAGTTTACTGAATAAAAATCACCAAAAAAAATTTATTAGCTCAATAAGTTAACCATCTATTACTTATCAGTATTAGTAAAATTTCAGACTATTAATAATCAACATGGTCGGCGATGAAAACATGACACACATTACACAATTCAAATTATTTATATGGAGGGGTAATCTAAATGTCTACATGTTACACACGAATTTCTTTAGTTATATAGAGATTATATAGATTAATTATCTAATAAGTATTGGCGAAATGCCGGTTACCGAGAACTAAAAATTATAAAAAAAAAGTATTATAGTGATTTTATTGTTATATTTCAGCTCATCGGCTAATTAAATTATTTGTATTAATGGAACTGTGTAGAACTCTTTCCGACGATCCTCAATACCAAAAAATTTGCTGAGGATTTCTAAACATTTTTATTATTAAAACACAATAATTTTATATACAAAATGACAAACACAAAGTTAGAACGGGAAAAGTTCATTAACAAGATTCTAGAAGAATATTACGAGGGTCTCACTGGGTTAGAGGAAAAACACTTAGGGTATCTTTACCATCACTTTACAGCAGAGAACTATATATCTACGAGCACAAAAATAATAAGGTGTTGGGACTATATCAAACCGGGTACTGTATTTACCTATGAAATAGCAAGTCCTGAAAACTGAATATTAAACGAAAGGCTCTTCCATTTGTTCTCTTCTGTTATACGTATGGGCGGCCGTGAAGCAAAAAAAGTTCTGACGAAGTATCTGAACAATAGTTCTCAAAAAGCAAGCTGCGCCAAATGTGCAGAATCACATGAGAAATTTGACAAGATACGGAAATTGGAAAATGAAATAGCTTCACAAAGTATTATAATTGGTAAGGATAAGGACACAATTAAGGAGTTAAACGACAAAATTAGAAATTTAGAACTTGATGTAACAGCCAAGGAACAAATCATTTTGGAGGAGAAAGAAAAATACAAGTTTGCCGAGGAAAAAATTAGAATGCTAGAAGAAAAAAAGAATCAGGAATTGAGTAATGTTGACAAAATAGGAAATGACAAGTTAGTGAAACCTAGCACCACGAAATCAAAGACAAAGAAAAACCGGAAAAAATCAGCTACAAAAAAATTGAAGGATCGTCAGATCATCAAGGTTCCGGTTCAAGTGACGTTAGATAACAAATTCCTGGAGCAACATTATTCACCACGATCACGTGATATGACATTCTATGATTTTCCCTGGTATTGGAAAGATGAGGAGATATATGGGGCGTTGAAGACAGTTGGATATGTTGAATATTTACAAATTAAGCAGAATTTTAAATACAAGACGGTTAACACTTCAATATGCCTTTCCAAACATTATGAAACAATTTATCAAGGGCGTAATATAGTGTACAAACAAAAGGATTGCAAGTATTATTTCCGAATGTTCGATTCTAAAATATCCAGCCAGCAAATTAAGAAATTGTATTCTTGGCAAGCTATGAAGAAGGTGGAGTCTACAGATTTGCGTGAAGATGACATTATTATTAAAGATACTCTCAAACAATATGGCAGAATGTTTGTTAAAATCATTAAAGTTAACAAATTGAAGTATATTTTAATTTATTTTAACAATGAAAACGACATGATGAGAGCTATCTATCAATCAGCTATGGATGATAGTTTAGAAAATGGCTGAAAATGAAGAGTCAAGACGAATTAATTGATTTGAAAGGTGGATTTAGACCTCATTGATCACCTCGAACTCCAACAAAGAAAACTTCTACTGCGCCTCCTCCGATGGATGACAAATTATTTGAAGCAAATGAAGGGTCAGGTGATTGTGTGGTCACTTCTACAATGGTGGATGAATTTAACAAATTGAATGAGACATTTGTGAATAGAATTAAGAAATTGCATAATAGTACGGAAGCTGATAAAATAGACATCACAGAGAGGGATAGTGATAGCAAAGTTAACGTGAACAAAAAACGAATGGTGAAAACCCAAGGGACTCGGGAGGATGAGGAAGACTAATGTTCAATAAAGTGCACAATACTGTAGTTTTAGCAATTTTTAGTGATAGCTGCAGTTTCTTCCATCAATATATAATTTTAATTTAACTTTTTATACGACTATAGGTTGTGATTTACAATAGGAAATTTTACTAACTTTTCTATTTTTTTAGGTTAAATTAGTTTACAAATTATTTAGGTAGATACTTTATTATAACGTCAAAATTGTAAGCAATTATATATATATAAAAAAAATAAATTATTTGTATTAACCAGCATGAAAATCGCCATTTAACATGGGAAAAATTGGGAAAAACTGAGCCACATCTGGTAAAATCAAAACGTTACCGTTTCACACAAATTAACATGGGCAAAGAGGCGCAGATGGGATCATGTTAGATTAACCTGTATAAATATCTCGTTACTGTTACACACAAATTATTTTATTATATTATATAGAATATAGATGCGTTTTTTTATAGATTTTATAATATTAATTTTAATATTTTGGTTAAATGAAGTTAATGAAGCAAAACTTGCAAGCTTGGGTGACTAATAAGAGTCATTTAACAAGTGTAGAATGCAATAATTTTATTAGTATTGTTCAAATATTTGTGGAAAAAAAATGTCATCATACATTTATTTTTCAATTTTACAGCGCAATTTCGGTGCTTTTGCTAAATAAAATAGGTTTAGGAAGCTTAAGTAAAGTTGTTCAGCAGGTATGGAATCACTCAAGTACTAATTTTTATTAAAACAACTTTAATATTCATAACAATATTAATACTTTATATGAAATTACTTAACTGAAACAAGCCCTTAGAATCATTTAGCAGGTGTTGAGTTGTTTTAGGTATTAAATTTTATTATGCTAATTTGAACAAATTATGAAGTAATTCATATTTTTTTATGCATATTTAAAACTATTTCATTAAGTATATATAATGTTTATTTATTTGCGATTTTATTGTAATAAAGTGCAAAGTACTAATTTTTAAATGTGCTGTTGTAAAAGTAATAAAATAATTATTTATATAAAAATAATTTATTTATATATTATTATTATTTTTTTTTTTTTTGATAAATGTTACGTGCGAACTAAATCAATAAATATTTGTTGTTATACAAATCGCGTGACATATATATAAGTAACTTAAGATAAAAAAGTTTCATCTTACTTTCCGTGCCTTATTAAGAGAGTAACGTAATCATGCGAATTTTCACGCACTTAGCCAATCTACGTTACTCACTTTCTACTCTCCCATAAAAATTCATCCTAAATATTGAAACTAAGTTATGGATTGATAAAAATGACTTAATTTTGGAAATCTCCGTCTATATAGATAGAACACACATTCCAAAGTTTCCAACTTTTCCAACAGCCATGACTATCTCAAAGCATATTTTTACTATTCAAACAGTGTTCGGCAAATGATCTTGAAATGACAAATGACTCAAATGACAAGTCATTT